>PVLD010012882.1:38499-58429 GCA_004027595.1 Dinomys branickii | reverse complement strand
AAACTATCACTATTTGCAGATGACATGATACTATACATGGAGGACCCCAAAAACTCCACAAGAAAACTCCTGGAATTAATTGACAAATTCAGCAGCATAGCCGGATACAAAGTCAACACCCAAAAATCAATAGCATTCCTATACACGAACAACAAACAGACTGAGAGAGAAATTGAGGAAACCATACCTTTTACAATAGCAACCAAGAAGTTGAAATACTTAGGAATCAATCTAACAAAGAATGTGAAAGATTTATTCAGTGAAAACTACAGTACTCTGAAGAAGGAAATCGAAGAGGATTTCAATAAATGGAAAAACATACCCTGCTCATGGTTAGGAAGAACTAACATTGTAAAAATGGCCATAGTACCAATACTGTTGTACAGATTCAATGCAATTCCCATTAAACTACTGTCAGCATACCTCACAGATCTAGAGAAAATATGCCTCAAATTCATCTGGTACCAGAAGAGGCCCAGAATAGCAAAAGCAATCCTGGGCAATAAGGACAAGTCAGGTGGAAACACAGTCCCTGACCTGAAATTATACTACAAAGCTACTGTAATAAAATCAACCTGGTACTGGCTAAAAAACAGACCTGAGGATCAATGGAACAGACTGCAAGATGCAACCATAACGAAAAACCCACTCAGCTATGTAATATTTGACAAAGGGGTCAACCAAACTCACTGGAATAAAGAAGGCCTGTTTAATAAATGGTGCTGAAATAACTGGCTTGCCTCTTGCCAAAAACTGAAAATAGACCCCAGTCTATCACCATGCACCAAACTCAGGTCAAAATGGATCACAGACCTCAACATTAAAACAGAAACTCTAAATCTATTGGAAAAGAAAGTAGGTAAAAATCTTGAAGACATAGGAGTAGGCAGAGAGTTCATGAACAAAAATGAAACTGCAAGGGAAACACTTCAAAGAATCAATAACTGGGACCTCATCCAACTGAAAAGTTTTTGTACATCTAAAGAAATCACCAGCAAAGTAAAAGGAAAACCCACAAATTGGGAAAAAATCCTATCTGGCTGTCCCTCACACAAAGGACTGCTATCTAGAACATACAAAGAATTAAAAAGTATGTACCTGTCCAAATTGAAAGACCCAATACTGAGATGGGCAGCTGAGATGAATACACACTTCTCCGATAAAGAAATACAAATGGCAAATAAATATATGAGAAAATGTTCCACATCCTTAGTCATTCGAGAAATGCAAATAAAAACATTTAGATTTCATCTCACCCCAGTAAGACTGGCCAGTATGAAAAAATCACCCAATAACAAATGCTGGCGAGGCTGTGGAGAAATAGGGACTCTATTACACTGCTGGTGGGCATGCAGACTGGTGCAACCACTATGGAGAGCAGTTTCGAGCTTTCTCAGCAAACTAGGTCTAGAGGTTCCATTCAAACCAGCTATTCCCCTTCTGGGTATTTTCCCAGAAGATCTGAAAACATCATATCACTCTGATATATGTGCACCCATGTTTATAGCAGCGCAAGTTGTAATAGCTAAAATGTGGAAGCAACCCAAGTGTCCATCCACAGAAGACTGGATTAAAAAATTGTGGCATTTTTATATAATGGAATATTATTCAGCTATAAAGAAAGACAGTTTTGGGGACTTTGTAGGCAAGTGGTCAAAACTGGAGTCCATACTCATAAGTGAAATAAATCAGCGGTACATATGCAGGCAATGTATTGTGTCACTGGTGTAAGAACCTGAGGGTGGGAATAATAAACTAAGAGACATGAAGGAAATCTGTTGAAAACCAAGGAACAGATGAGACAAGGGAAAGGAGAAAAGAAAGAGACAAAAATGTATGTATATATATATATGTAGATACATATGTGCAGGAGTGCTAACATGGTTCTACTATTGTATTATATCACTTAATGCTAAGGAATAGTTGATGACAGGTTATTCGATCAATCTTGTATGTCTGTATGTGTTATCCTGAGCACACAGTTTGAAGATATCAATTTGCAAAGCAGCAACTACTGTTGGTTTTCTCATGCTTTGTCGATAATTCAATTCTGATCTTACTGTTATTGTACTACTTTGTGCCTCTTTGTTAATGCTTTCCGGTTTCTTTTTTTTTTTTTTTTCCTGTTGGTGAGATGATTAATTGTTTGACCAATTTCACATGTCTGTATTTGTGTTCATGAATATACACTTCGAAGATATCAATAGGTAAAGCAACAACCATTGTTGAGTCCATGTCACGTTGTCTGTAAATCAGTTTTGATTGTACTATTTCTTATGCTACTTTGTGTCTGTTTGTTAATATGTTTTTGTGCTTTTACTTTAAAAAAATAATAATAAAGATGACTTTCTTACAAGTTTTTCATTCACTCATTCAAAGCACAATTGCATGGGGTAGATCATGTAGTTCAGTGGAAGTGCTTTTTGGTCTGAGCTGGGCCCAGGGTTAGAATCCAAACCATGAAAACAAAACAAAATCATTCATTCAAATTATTTAAACAAAATGTTTAAATGTGGTGAATGAATAATGTATACTTTAATCAAATATATTATTCTAAGCTCTTAAAGTATAGCCTTTAAAAACTTTATAATCTCACGTACCAATAATCCCAGCACTGTGTGTGTCTAAAGCAAGAGGATAATAAATTTGAGCCCCGTTTGAGCAATACAATGACTTAGCAAGACTGTTTCAAAATTTAAAACATTTAAAAAGAGCTGAGAATGTAACTCAGGGTAAAGGCCCTGGGTTCAATTCCTAGTAACACACACACACACACACACACACACACACACAAATTTATGCTAAATGTTACAGACAAATGGAATACAAACAACTGAACCTAGTTAGCAAAAAAGTTATGATAAGTTAAATGTACAGCACCTAGGGAGAATTATATATATGGTAGGAAGCAAAATAGATAAAGAAGTGAGCAAGGAAATGTGAGAAGGAGCCCTGGTTGATATGACCAGGAAAGGCCTCGCAGAGAATGTGAGGAAGGTGAGAAGGAAGAAAGGGAGAGGTTTGTGCACCACCTGGAGAAAGCCTTCCAAACGCAGAGAACAGCAAACTGAAAGCTCCTGTACAGACAGGGGCGTTGACAAGAGAGCCCAGAGTTATCAGAACTACAGAAAACAAGTCAGTACAGAACATGAGGTCAGGGATGACAGGGAGCTCGGGCTTGTAAGGTATTTTAGATCATGAATGGCTTTGGATTTTAATTTGGGGCTGATCAGAAACCTTTGGAAGGTTGTCCGTGATGGAGAGAAATAATATGAATTATAAATTCCACTTGAAATCATCACTCTGGACCGCCACTCAAAGATCGCCAGGAGCGGAGAGTTGGTGAAAACTTCTGGGAAGCTAATCCCATCATGTAAGTAAAAGTTCAAGGTGGCTTGAGCCAAAATGGTGGTAGCAAAATTGTCTCATTGAGATGTCCTTTGAAAAGAGCCAAAGGCATCTGTTAATGAGCTAGATGTAGGGTCTGAGGAAAAGAGATGGGAGGTAGCTTGACCACATAATACCTGGCCCGAGGGGCTGAAAGGCAGTGGTGTGAATTAAATTTATGCTCACATGGATGTGCTAGTTACTTTTTTCTTATGCTGAGACAAAATACCCAATGCCCAAAATGAAGGAAGGAAAGGTTTATTTAGCTCACAGTTTGTGGAGGTTTCAGTCCATAATCAGCTGGCTCCAGTGCAACCTGGCATGGCACAGGGACAACACTTTAAGGTGGCAGAAGACAGCAAGAGCAGCAAGAGCAAAAAAGCAGGGAAACACGCCGCTTTTCCTCCCTCACATTTTCTATCAGATAACTGCCCAGGCCTCCACCTTGGCCACCATGCCACCTTGTGGAAGGCACATCTCTTGTGCCTTCTTCTTCCACAAGCTGAGGATGTTTACAAAGCAGAGAGCCTGATCCCCTGCTGAATCATTCAGTTCAACTTTTTTAAAAAGAATAACATGTAACAAAATAACAACAACATAGACAAAAAGAAAACACCAAAACAATAAAAATGATACAGGGTTTCAAAACAGAATGATAGGAATTAACAGTGGTTGTTATATTACACATTGTTATCTTTAACGAAATTGCTCAGATTACCAGATGTAAGAATGCAAAATTGATCAAACCATTAAAGAGAATAAAAAATAATAAGTAAGCATTTGAAATGATACAGAGCTTCACTAGACAAGATGGTAGGAATCAACTAATGTTTGTTGTATTGCATCCTGTTGTCTTCAAATTAGTTGTTCAGATTACCAGACGTAAGCATGCAAAATTGGTCAAAAAATTTAAGCTTTAACTATTTCTTTCAAAAAACCATTAGACTATTAGTTCAACTTTTAAACTTCTCAAGTTACCACAGTGAACAACATCCCAGAGCTGCAGGGCATGTCCTTTCACTACAGGATGTAGAATTGCTCAGTTATTTAATTAAGCTTCTAGACTCCTCAAATTAACTCAAGGTATGAACCATAACAATGGATAAGGTAGACTGTAATGAGGTGGGTTTTGTGGGATAGTTAGGAGTTCAATTTAGAATCTGTTAACTTTGAGATTCCCTACTAAAGCCTCCAAGAAGATAGGTGATTGGCCTATTGAATCCAGAAATCTAGAATTCAGGGTAGAGAATAGACTTGGAGCTAAAGTTGAGAATCATGACCTGATAATAATTTAAAAACATGAACTTGGATAAGTGCCACAGAGAAGTGAGTATAGACAGAAAAGAGGGATCTAGGAATTGATCTTACCTTCCTGTCACATCTCTTGTATGTGGCGAATTGTCGTGGGTGTGAAAAAATGTGGTTATCAATGAAAGAAATGAAAAAGAAGGTAATGAAGAAACATCATAAATGCCAAATATTGATCATAGAAAAAGCTACAGGAAGACCAAGAAATGATCCTTGCATTTAGAAAAATAAAAAACAAAACAAGTATCAGTCTTGGCCTTAAAAGTTTTCACTGAGTGATAGATGTGAAACTCTGATTATAAGACAAACATGTGCTGAAAGAGGTTCAAGTTATAGAGTATGAGTGACTTTCGAGGGTGTGAAGAGATGCTAGATATCATCCATAGGATGCTCTACAGATATTACAGAGGAGAGAAACTTTGAACCTGTGAATTTATACTACTGATTTATGGAGATTCCACAGATATGTATAGCTGAGATTACAAACTTCCATCCCTTGTGAAATATTTAGTAATAGTCTCTTGACTTTTTAATAACTTTACTAAAACATGAGGTAGGAAGGGAATATAAACAAATAGTGTGCATTTATGTAGTGCCTCAGATTAATGAATAATGTAATTGAGACATTATTATGTAGAGAATCACAGATAGGTTTGCATTTCTTAATAAACGAAATATAAGTGGGGATTATGGAAGCATAGAACCCAAGACACTGATTCATAGGACGCACTTCCCAGCAGATCCTATTTGCTCTTACTTTATATCTAATCATAAATTTTCCCTCAGGTTTAGGATACATTTGTTGAGCACAGGTCATTTTCTAGCACCAGGATTTTGTAACAGCACAACTGACATTTTAGACAGGATAATTTTTTTATTGTGGGGACCTCTTCTTTGTGGATGGTTTGAAGATGCTCTGGTCTCTACGGGGCCATTAGTACAAAATACTCAGACTTCAGAACCAGGTATGCCTTGAAAAAGTCTGGTGTTTCCTGGGGGGGTTGGTCAGAATGTGGGACATTGTCCTCAGTGACACAAAAGCACACACCATGGGAAATATGTTTTATAACTAATAGTTTTTCTTTATATGTTACTTATGGGCTCGGGATATAGCTCAGTGGAATAAGCACCTGCCTGGCAAGTGCAAGGTTCTCAGTTCAATTCCCCAGTACTGAAAGAAAATGTTACTTATATTCATATCATGCTAGATCTGCAAGGAAGGAGACTCTTTTAATTGTCACATATGTTTTACGTTGTTTAGAAAACTCAACTGAATTTCTACTGCATATTCGGATTTTTCACCTGACATTCATTTTAGCAGTATAGGCCTACTGTGCCAGAAGGAAATCCAGAAAAGAAGTGACAAAATGACTGTAATGTCCTTGGTCAATGAGGAAAAGCCCTGGCTGCCCATTGTGCCACTGTATGTTCGCTCCAGACTGCCAAGGCCACTGGCAAAAATGCATGTATGATTTCTGAGAAAATGAACCCAAAAGACAGCATGTGCTACCTACACATTCAATATTTCCTTTTCATTTTCTCAGCAAAATGTTTTTAATATTGTGCAATGACTGCAGCATTTCCGTGGGCCTTCTTGCCAAGGGTGTTTGTTATAGGGGGTAAACAGAAGAGCACTATTATAATGAATACCATTGAGCAAAAGGAACTCTACGTTTTGATAGTTGGTATTTTAGGAACATTAACCACTCTCGACCATGCAATTCATCCATCATTTCTTTATATGTTCACAAATCAAGTCCTCTCGGGTCTCCTCTGGTTCTTCGCCCAGGAACCTGCTTCTTGCTGGGTTTCAGTTTCCTTTCTTGCCATCAACTTTTGTAGTTTAGAGAAAAAACATTTACTTACTTGAAAAATAAAAGAACAGCAAACCTACAAACAAAACAAGAATAATAATAAAAAAAAAACCCAAACCTAGACAGTAAAATTTCAATAAAGCTATTGCAATATTTTTTGTTTTTTAGAAGTAGTCATTAGGTTACTATCACTATCTCAAAACCTTTTCATAGATCATCATGGTTTACAGAACACAATTCATGTTTCTTAGGAACACAGCATGTTTGCCCCTCAAGACTGACATCTCTGTTTTCCTCTGCGCTCATCTCATTTACTCTTTCCCTTGCTTTCTTCTTGATCACACTGTATTTAGCTGTTAGTTACTTGTTTCTCATTTCTGACCATCCAGTATCCTTATATCTTGCTTAGATGTCTCTTTTTGTGTTAGGTCAACATTTCTTCATCAAGATTCTGTTCTGGACTCAAGGCTTTGTTAAGAATTCCTCTTCTTCCCCGAACCACACTTAAAATGAACTAGCTATCTCCCTGCTGCCTCACACGCCTTATTTCAGATTTCTGTAAAATTTTTTGCTTTTCAAACCAAGCAGGCTCAACACATAGCTGTTCCCATAGAAAGGCTTTGCTTGATCTTGTCTTTTATTTATTGCAGCATTCTGAGCAACTAGTGAAAATCCGGGCAAAGCGATATACTAATGTGAACTATATCTCACTCTGATCCTTCAGCACCCTTCATGCCCACATGTTTTCATCCATTTACATGTATGGCTCCTTCTAGGATGTGGTCTTCCAGAAATTATTTGTTTCTCGTTCTGAAATTCCCATGGGTTATAGACCTGCAATCTGGGAGTTTCTGACATTGCTCATTATCAATAGGCCTGATTGTTGCCCTTTTCTGTCTACTAATATCCAAGTGCTTTTTAGTGTTTTGATGCACTTACACAACAGTGGTTCTCTCTCTTCCTCCCTCAGTCAGCGATTACTCATCCCAGCACAGGTGCAATCAACCCACGCGCCGATCCCTGATGCACTGGTGTCACTCTGCAACTATCTTGCTGCATATCTCCTGGGGTAGAAAACCAAATCTTACATCATGTGAGGCATAACTGCTGTTTGCAAATGATTTCATTTTACACATAAGTGGTATAAATGCATATATCTATTGTATAGATAAGTGGTTCCTACAGTTAAGAAAGTTAATGTGCAAATCTCTGACTTTGTAAGTTTTAATTGGCCAACTCTGCTCTAGCATATTTTAAATGCTTTTTTGATCGTGTTTTCTTCCCTTTCATTTCTGGCATAGTCAAATCTATATGCATACCTCACATAGTTACCTCTTTTTCACCTTGAGGAGAGAATATCTAAAATTTACATTCAGAAAATTTCCATGATGCAATAAAATAAAATATTACTAGTCATATAGTCCTGTGCTGCACATTATATCTCTAGACTTACTCATTAACATGCTTAAAATTGTGCATCCTTGATCTGTGAATTCCTACTTCACTCTCAAAGTTAGCAGCCATCATCCACCTGTCTAATTGTATATATACAGCTTTGAATAGATTCCACATATAAGTGAGATCATGCAGTATTTTTCTTTTTGTGCTGAACTTTGTTTTAATCTCAGAACACATAACTACTTCTTTTAGCATCATTTGAGACCCCAGCCTTTCACCTAACTATAAAATTTAACTTCAGTTTCTTTTATGTTGTATCTCAAAATGTGAATTACAATTGGTCATCTCCTATTCTTTCTCTCTTGTCTTATGAAGACTGGTACATTTCATATGTCACACTCATGATCATGATCCTATTGGATATTGTGCCATCTATGTATTTTTACTTCTTAGGAATACTACAACTCTTTCTTTCCATCGGAGTCTTTTTTTTTCTAAGTAAATATTCTTCCTTGTCCTAACTCCACTTTCCTGTGGTTTTGTTGTACCTATGCACATGGTACATGGCACATTGTACCTACGTACCTGGTCACTATCTCATATATTTTCTGCTCTTCTGTGTGTCTCAGAAGAGCCATATATACCTGTTGCTTTTAATTATTGACAGATTACTTCCTAATCATTTGAAGCATATAACTGATTAAATTGATGATAATATTTTATGCCTCCAAATCATTTCCTGTTTCCATCCTACTGCACAGCTTTATGGTATTGCTACTGTTGACCCCACTTGCTTCTCCCAGCAATGTAGAACATCATACATGTGAGTGACTCCAGACTTCCTGCTGGTATTGTGTAGTTGTTCCTGTTTCTAAGTGTTCTGTCAGCACACTCGAATTCAATTATTGGAGAATTTCTTTTCTTACTTGATATTCTTACTCTAGGGAATTTCATTTACTCTTTTAGAGAAAAAATAATCTCTTTAACTGTACTTTCAACCTCTTCTTTGAATGTAAAATTGAATTCACACTTTCTGGATTTTTTAAACATCATGGTAACTCCATTTATCACAATATTAACTTAGTATTCTCTTTCTAATTTCAGTTTGTTTTGTTTTGGAGTTTTGGGGGTATGTGGAATCACACTCAGGACCTCATGCTTGCCAGGCAGGCGCTGCACTGCTGAGCTGTCTCCCTGGCCCCTTCAGCTTATTTTTATATCTTGCTTTATAACAAGTATAACTTTTCAATCACCCAGACACAATCTCTGCATTCATTTCCCAGTTTTTTCACATTTCTTATATTTTAATAAAGTTGCCTGAGATGTTCACCATCATTCTTCTACTTAAGGTTATCAAAATGTCTGTCCTAGGCCTCTTTCTGTTACACCAACACCTCATAAAGTCACCTTTACTAGGTAACCTAAATTATTATCATAAAGTCACAAAGATTATGTATGTTTTCATTTCAAATCTCTAATATCTTTTCCTGTTTTTTTTCTTGTGAATTGTGTCCCACTACATACCTGAAACTCACAGGCATTCATGGCCTGACGCCATGGAATATCTGTGACAGTGATTTGTATTCTACACCTTGTGTCTGTCCTTTCCTTGGTATATCGTTCTTCAGGTCTATGTACCTCTTTCCGTTGAATGTGTTACTCTTATTTAATCAAGTCTCAAAATCCTAGTCATTCTCAAGGTCCAACTAAAGTAGCAGCTCCTTGTGCCCCCCTGTCTATACCTAGCACAAATGCCCCATTTCTCCTAGGCATAAATAAATTATGTGCATTGAAGCCAAAATGCTATAGTAAGAGTTAAATTTCATAACAAAGTTTTAGTAGGATTGAAATATGAGCTCTGGAACTTACATTTGCCATTAAGAAATAATGCCATTTTAGCATATTTCTTAAAATTTTGTCTTACTTTACTTGATGTAAATAAGGAGAAAAGCGAGACCTCAATCTCTTGAGAAAATTGTACAAGATGACTACAAAGTGCTTAGTGCCTAATGTAGGCAGAATTTTTAAAAACAGCCACTGCTATTATTCTCATTGGAATATAAAGGGACAATCAATATTTATCAGGAAAGTAAATCCTCAGGACACTGCAAAGTCTGTGTCACAGTTTTACTGAGTTTTGCCTACTCCCACCACCAATATCCCTTATCTAATTTGTTCCATTTTACTTCAAAGTTTATTCTCTTGTCTACAAAGCATTTATTTGGGTTGAATGATTTAATTTTCCCAAATCTGATGTTGCTGAGAGCTAAGGAGCTTGCCCCTGACTAAATGATTATCACTGTTTTACCACCTAGCTTGTCTCTCCCTGTGAATAAAACACTGACTGCCCAGGTAACATGAAGTGTGGCCTTTGTGAAGCACTGTTAACGTCTGGTGCCGACCCAGAATGGCTCCACCAAGGCGGACTATGGTCCCACTAGGCCCCAAAGAGACTTAATGTATCCTCCAGAATTTAGGTACAAGGGCAGTGCCCTCCAGCAATTGTTTTAAATTATTAGAAAATTGCATTTCCTTAGTAAGTTTCCTTTATCAACTCATGAATTGCTTCCTTGTTACAAGAAAACCCAGAATTTCTGGGGACAGATAATTGACAGAAATCACTTTGTCCACATGTGGACTTCTTGGAATTGAAGCTTACCATTGAATTCATTTCAAACCACAAAATTAGCATGTCATTAAATCCAGTATATATAGCCACAAAGGCAGAGAGACCAGCATCCACCCAGCTCTGCCTTCGGTTCTTGTCCTCCACTTTGGAAAAAAGGTAAGAATTTCAGATACAAATTCAATGTGAATTTACCCCAAGCTGGATTGAGCTGCAGGAAGAACATAATTGATTAAAAGGCAGTATTTGAAATAAGGGTAATTAAGGATGTGCTGAGACTGTGTTTAACAATTGTGCTTAAAATGGAATTTTTAGAAAGGTTTGGTAAAAATCGTAATGACTCTACAGACTTCATGACTCTAATAAAATGTAGTAACCAATTACATGTACAAATGTTTATATATGTAATCATATGTTACATTGTTATATTTTTATATATATGTATATACATGATTATTTCAAGGCTAGTTACTAGGATTAAGAGATTGATGTTGATTTCTGAATTAAATCTTCCAGTTTGACTCAACATATCCCGGGCATAACAACCAATACGTTTAACTTGTAATATTGGGAGATGAATACTCACCGGGAAAGCTTTCTCCAACAGGTAGTTATAGTGGAAGCATACTGAATAAAAAAATAGTGCGGTTTGGCGATATGCATTTTTTCATAAGTTTATAAACAGTGTTTACATAACTTGTCTGGAATCTTCTACTTCCCAGTTTACAATCCAGTTTATAATATTTCACAAAATATTATAATTTAGACAACCCGAGAATACTGAATTAACATAAAAATAAAGTGCTCCACTTCAGAGGTGATAACATGGAAACAAAAAATAACAATAGCCCAAAAGAGCAGAATAGATTTTAGGGGGAAAGTAGCCAATAGAAATCAGTCAGTAAGGAGGTTCTGGCTTAAGAATTTATGTATAAAATGCTAAGAATAAAATGTAAAAAATGTAACAAGATTTTCTACACATGCAGTAATTTATAGGATCTAAACTATCACATTTTTTCTCAATCCTGATAAAAATTATTTAAAAACTTATGAAGGCCTTAGGCAAAAAGAATTGTGAACAATCATATAAAATGTATTGGAAAATTCTAAAAAATGAGTCTTTTCTCTAACATAGTTATTTCAAATTCCAAATTATATAGGCTGATTTGAAGACAAAGTAGAAATTTTTTTATGAATTACTTTTCGTTTAGAAATTTAGTTTTAAAGCATGAGAATGGAGATTGAATGTCAAGTGATATTATGGCAAAAGCATTATTTTCTGAAATAAATTATGTAAAACTTAATACAAATGAGAAAGGG
This sequence comes from Dinomys branickii, assembly GCA_004027595.1. NCBI lineage: Eukaryota > Metazoa > Chordata > Mammalia > Rodentia > Dinomyidae > Dinomys > Dinomys branickii. The sequence goes on along the minus strand of PVLD010012882.1, from coordinate 46,576 downwards.
AGCCGTGTTTTGGTCAGAGGTATGTTTTGGTCCGAAGTGTTAGAATTTATTTCACTAGAGGTACCCAGGTGTGAGAGGCGAACAGGAGAAATTGGCCTTTGTATAAATCATCACAGGTCATGCAGCATATTTAAACAGAGAAGAGGTGCGGGATTACGCGTGATCTCGAGTCACGGGGCACGCAGGGGCAGACACATCGCGAGGCGTGTGAGGGAAAAGAGTGCAAGGAGTGACCACCGAGCAAACAAGCCACCAGCTCAGAAAAGCATCTGGAGAGTGAAGCAAATAGATGAAATGTTAGAATAAAGACCTCACTCTTACCAGAAATGAAAAGATGTGATTAAACTAAATTTCGGGACAGTTATTTAGTTTAAAAAAGATGGACAGAAAAACTGAATTTCTTCTTACAGTTTTCAGCCAGTTCCTCCAGTAGAACTGAGGCTTCGTCAGTACTGACACCTCGGCGTCTTGTTCGCTCTTGTATCCTTAAAATCTAGGCAGCGTCTAACAATTAAGGTTCCATATTCATATTTTTGAACAGATGAATTAATAAATTTTTCTGTAAATATTTATTACTTCTTTATACCTTTTTGTACTGTGAATGAAATTTTTTTAAAAAGCAGAAGACAGTGAGATGGAAAAATCGAAATGGCTACCAAGAAAGAGCGAGTGATATTTAGGAATAGGAAATGACAGGCTGCTCTTTAATCATGTTATGATCATACAGTCACATCATATGTTTATGCACTATATACTAGTCATATAATGTTTTCCAAAACGCAGGCATTTTTATAACATCAGTTATCTTCAATTTTGTTTAAAGAAAAAGTAATCCTACCTGAATAACAAAATGTATCTGACTGCCACTCTTTCCCGCTCTCCCTCTCCCTCCGCAGGGCTCAGCCATGAAGGTCCTCCTGCTCCTCGCCTGCCTTGTGCCGCTCGCTCTCGCAAGGGAGGTAGGTGCAGAATGTGGCCACACGGCTGAGATAGACAGGACAACCTGCCTGCTTCTAGGCAAAGGGCAGCACCAATAGTTATTAATGTTAAAATCAAGAAGCTATTGAGCAGGATTCTTTTTTCTTCTGTGAAAATCACTAACATTCACCTATTGTCTTGATAGTTTTCTGTGCTCTTAAAACTTGGACAAAGGCTTTCTATGCCAACGTGCCAGCCATCTCTAAATGAAGAAAGGCAAATCAATATGTAACAAAGCAAGAAATACACACAAACACACACCAAAAACAGCTAATAGAGCACTGGCCCACGTCCTGCTGTGTCTGCCCAGACATAGCCAATGGACAGAGTAGAGCAGTAATGAAATGCATAGCCATGGATATACTTAGGATCAAAATAGGAAGATTTAATATAAACTAACTTATCTTCCGTTGTCCATCAAAACCTATTCTGATTTCCTATCATAGAGACGTATATCAATTAAAACTTCCTAAATGAGAAAGGTAGTAGAGGAGTCACTTCTTAAGCTTCTAAGAGGCCTTTCTATTTTATTTTTCAAATTTGGCAAAAAGCTATAAAAATTAAATAAGAAACATTCAATAAATTAACTGTGGAAGCTAAAATGGTGGGTTGTTTTCCTTTACAGAAGGAAGCACTCAGTGTGTCCGCTGAGGTAAGATTATTTTTGAGGAAATCCTCCAACAATAGTAAAATTTTCTCATGATTAACAGTTAGTGATATACACATATTTTTCTCTTTCTCTCTCTCTTCTTTCTTTTTCTTTCACAGACTTCAGAAAGCGTTTCAAGCAGTGAGGTAAGACCCTAAAATTTCAGATGCAATTTCCCACTTAGAAAAAAATAAACTTTCCTTCTGCCTATTATGTAAAATCTTGGTAGTTAGGTTTAAAGCAACTATCTTCTGACATGAATTCTTGTGCAAATTTCCATTATGTATGCTTAAGGACCAAGTGAATGTGGGAGAATCTAGCATTTTTAAATGTTTCAAATTGACCCATACTTGAAATTTTGCCTTTGTCCCCTTTGTTTAGAATCTGTTGACTTGAGTTGTGGCTGTATTCCCAGCGTTTGTTTTGTTATTTTGAGATGAGGTCTTGGTGAGTTACTCCCACTTAGCTAGAACTCTGGGGTCCTCCTTCCTCAGCTTCCCAGTGTGCTGGAGATCACACATGTGCCATCACGTTGGCATACATTTGCTTTTAGCATCCACCGAGTGCCTTCTGCGGATTACGTGTTGACTGGAAGTGATGACACAAGCTACAGGGATATGAGGGATGCAGTCTTACGGAGTGGGTTAGGAGACACCAAAAGGACATGTTTTGTTACTAGTCGCTTTAGTAAGAACCAGAGAGTCAGTGTAGTCCTCAGTCTAGCTGAAAGAGGCAGGCAGATGTTTATCTTTGTTCCACTCTAAGTGTGTCACCATCAGTTTAGTAAATGACAACATCTTTTGTCTCTTCACAAAGGCTACATGCGCTTTGGAGGAAATACTTCTGATAGTTTATTTGACCACTAACTTGTCACATGAACAAAGAATCAATCATTAGTCTGTATTTTAAAACTTTTACTAGTACATGTTTGCTGTATGTAATAATTCCATTCATTGTAGAGAGCTAGTATGTAAAAATAACACATTTTAATTCATTTTATGTCCCCTTCTTTCCATTTTTTCCATATTTATCCACTGCTTATTCTGTATTTTCATTTTGGTTTTTGTTTTTAAAAATCAGATGGGGTTATAGAAGTCAGTTTTGGTTAGAGAAAGGAGCAACGCAGTAGACAGCAGTTAACAGCCATTAGATGACTTTTTTCCACTATGTTCACTAATCTACTATGTTCGCTAATTTTCTTGTTCCTTGACTGTGTTCGTCTTTCATTTATGCAACTTTATACAGAGCAGACTATAAATTTCAATAACTATAGTTATTAATGACACTATTGAATGATAGTGTCCACATTAACCTATTAAATCCCCTCATTCTGAAAAACACATTAAGCTGTGCATGGTGGCTCATGCCTGTAATCCCAGCACTTGGGAGGCTGAGGCAGGAGGATTGTTGCGAGTTTGAGACCAGCCTGGGCTACAAAGTGAGCTCGAGGCCAGCCTGAACTGCAGAGCAAGATCCTGTCTCAAAAAGACCAATATATATATATGTATATATATATATATATGTGTGTGTGTGTGTGTGTCCCTCTATATATAGTTCATATATATATAGTTCTTATATATATATAGTTCTTATATATATATATAGTTCTTATATATATATAAGAATTATTCATTAAAACTAAATGCTATTCTATTTTTTTGCAGGAATCTGTTACTCATATCAAGGTAAAAACTTCATTAAATGTACATGTCTTCAATATTAATGGTGTTTGACTTTTATAGATAGTATATCTTAATGTATGATTTGATTTTAACAGAAACTTCAACAGATTAAACATGACGAACAGCAGCAAAGACAGGTACATTGTTTACGATAAGTATATTTCTAAATGATTATGAAATATATAGTATATACAAAAGTATTTATAATGTATACATTCCATCTAAAGAATAGTAGTAAGTCTACCACAACCCACCAACCAGTGTAAGATAGTAAACGTTGGTAAAGCCATAAACTTGCTAATCATAAATTTTTTAAGTTCATAATTTCAGAAGAGATTAGACACCTAATGGTGTTGCTAATGCTATTATTTGTTATTAACAGATACACACTGACATCACTGTCCACATTGCAAACTATATTTCACTTATTCTCAGAGTGAATATCATGAATGGGGAAAGGCAATAAAGGCAACTGGGCACAAACCCTCCACTGATTAACAGTGGGAGAACCTGGCCTTGAGATCCTTTGTACTTTACTTTCTTCTATAAATTCATTGTCCTTAAGAATCTCACAGGCTGGACGAGCTGGAGGCTAGGGCATATTCAAAGGTGTTAACATCCGTCATGATGTTCTAGAGAAATTGCCACTGCGCAGAGAAGCGAGGCTCGGAATCATCGGGTACACAGCTCTGTGCAATCATGTTGCAGCTTGCTTAGAAATTATGAGTTTTTTTCAAATAATGTAAAATTCTGCAAGTAACTTACATTAATGGTTATATACTTATCAAACTGTAGTATTTTAATGTCTCATCAGTGTATAGTCTCGTGTTTGTCTAAAATACTTTCTAAATCAAATTAAGATGTAAAAATAGATGCTTTGTTAAAGATTCAAGAAAATTCCTTTACACCGAGGAAAATAATGCTGGTACTCAGCCAGCGTTAAGGAGGTCTCGCACTCGAGCCGCCGGTCAGCCTTTTCAGACCGGCTGTGTGCAAGCGCAGCGGAAGAAGGGTCTGCGGCACCCGCGCGGTCCACACCCGCGCGCTCCCCGCACACTCGTCCGCACAGCTGCGGCCGCAGGGGGCGCAGGGAGAGGGAGCACCGAACTTCTCTCCAAGATTCCCGAGCACTGACTTCACACGGCGAGGTGCATTCCTCCGCCACGCGAATGCTCAGGTGAAATACTGCACAGGACCCAGAAACGTTTTCTTCCAGGACCAGCGCCAGGCCCCGGCCCCCTACGCCGCGCCCGTGCTCTACGCCGTCCCCGCTCCGAGCCTCCTGCCCGCGCCCCAGCCCGCCGCGGCGCCCGCGCTTCTGCCGCTGCTGCAGCCCGAGGTGATGGCCAGCTTCCTCCGGGCGGAGCCAGCGCCCTTCACACCCGCCGCCTTCCCCATCCCGGTCCCTGGCGTCCTCGGCCCGCAGATCCCCGTCGTCCTCGGCCCGCAGATCCCCGCGCTGCCCCCGTTCGCGCCCGCCGTGCCGCAGCTGCCCCAGGACCTCCCGCAGCCCGGCCCGCAGACGCACCCGCCCAGTCAGCTCCTCCTGCAGCTCTACCGCGCCCTGCAAGCCCAACCCGTCCTGCGCGCCCCGGAGCACCGCCGCGGCGCTGTAAGTGCGCGCGCTCGCGCTTCGTGCCCCAGGGCCTGCTGGGTACCCGCACATGCGCGGTGTGAGCCAGGCCGCCACACCGGCATCGTGGGAGCGGTCCCAGCCCAGTTCCCGGGGGAATTCAGGTGGCGGCGCTCAAGTTAGGGAGAAGCAACTGCTAGGAGGAAATGATGGCCGAGATTCTGATTTAATTGGTCTGCTGAAATTCTACTGGAAAGACGACCGGGCCTTACTAAAACTAGAACTGAATCAGGCCGTCTGACCGCCTTAAGAATGAAGAAGACGGGTTCTTTTCCAGTTTTAACACTGTCCTAGTGCACACGTGTTCCCCACGCTCTAGTGCGTATCTTGGCTTGGCCGTATGTGCAGGAGAGCAAAAGAGTGAGATGACCCACTACTTCGCACATTCTGAAGGCAGGTGTTCTTGCTATGACTTAAATTGTATGCTTATTTATTCTGCATTCGTTTAATTTTAAGGTCTAAGAGGATTTCAAGATCAATGCTTCCACCTCATATTTTGGTAAGTCTGAGAATTTGGAGATGATATTGATCATTGTTATAGTAGATATCTTTGCATATTTTATTCTTTCAGTTAAAACTAAAGATAATGTCCAATCCCATCAGTACATTAGTTTATTGTGTTTATTCTTTAGTGAGTGATTATTTTACCGGTGTGAAATTACACATATTTTATATTTCAAGGAAATTTAATTTTATTTATGTACTGTTGGTAGATTTGATTGGCTTACTTTCAAGGTCTATGAATTTACATTTAATTATCATTTTTAGGAAAAACAAAACATGTAGGTGTATTTGAGCTTTTGTTAAAGGCTTAGTTTCATTATTATTTCTAGCGTGGGTTTCATAATGTTTTATTTACCTCACTTAAAATCCTTGTAATTTGTAAGTCAGAATGTAATTACTCATTCCGAGTGTAAGGATTCAAAAGGAACAAGCAAATAATTTTGATATCCCGAGACGTTGTGACAAGGCGCTTCATCAAAACAAGTGGGCTGACATTTGACCTATACGAACTTTGTATGACTACAAGGAAAGGTGTAATAGAAAGCATTTGTATTATAATTCCTTTTATTATATAAATCTTACGAAAATTACAAGTAGGCATAGGTGAATACTTGTATTATATAACAACTAATTCTGTGTTTGCTCTCTATTCCACAGAATTGATTGAGACTGGAAATGTGGCATCTTTTCTTTGTGTTATAGTACAAAAAAATCACTGCTTTTTAAATGAATTTACATGACAAAAATGAAACTTTATTCTTTTGATAATTTTGGGTATTATATGACATTCATTTAATTTGAATTTGACCGAGGAACTCTTTACTTTTTCCAAATTGTATGTTCAATATTGAGCTGGAATTACTGTAAACATATCAAAAATGTTACACACATTTCTGGAATTGGATTTGCTGTTATTTCTATAAGAACCTACTTCCTTTCTAGTCATTTCAATAAATTAATCCTTTAGGCATATTTAAGTTGTCTTGTTTTTAATGTTGATATTCACAACCAATTGTGTCCAGCACTCCAGAGGCTGAGGCAGGAGGAATGCTGTGAATTTGAGGACAGCTTGGACTACTTGGTGAGAACCTGTCTGAAAAATCAAAACCAAACAAACAAATGAACAATTGTAGTTTAATGTGAAAACTAATCAGTATAGACTATCATATCAAAGTGATAAAAAAGATCTAACAGTTTATTTAGAAAAATGATCGGGGAAAATTTAACACCAATGCACAATAAAAGCTTTGCAAACTAGAAGTGGAACTTCCTTACCCTCATGAAGAGCATCTACATGAAAACCTACAACTAATGGTGAAACCTTCACTTAAGGGTGAAATAGTAAAAATTTTCTCCTGAGATCAGAGCAAGGTGCCTGCAAGTAGCAAGGGTGTGTCCTCTCCTCTCCCTTTTGACAGAGTCAATTTCAGCCAGTGTACAAAGTGAAACAACAGAAATACAAGGCACACAAACTTTTTCTCTATTTATAGGCAATAAGATTATCTACGTAGAAAATCCCAAGGAATCTGTGAAAATATTCTTGAATTGATGAGTTTAATTTATTGTAATTTATTATTATGTTTGCAAGATAAATTATCAGCAACCAAAATTAAAATAAACACCATGTATAGCTACTCCAAAAAAGAACTTCCATATAAATCTAACAAATGTAATACCTAGGTGTGAATTATAAAACGCTAATGAAAAAGTGAAGAATAGCTAAATAACTAGAGTAATGCACTCTATAGGTTGAAGGTATTCAGATAGGAGACATCAGTGGTTTCCAGACTGATCTCTCTAGGCTTCATACAACTTGAGTTTTTGTAGACATAGACAAGCTTATTCTAAAGTTAACGTGGAAAAGGAAAGGTCCTGGAACAGGTAAAACAATTTTGACAAGAGAAGAAAATGGGAAGAATTATTCTTTGAGAGGTAAGGCCTGCTATGTAGCTACAGGTGAAAGACTGGATACATAGACCAATGGAACTAATCAGAGACTCCAGGAATAGATTTACACAAATATCTTAAATAAAATTTTGACAAAGATGGGAAAACTGTTTGAAAAATAGTGACAGGTTTTTTAACAGAAAAAACAATCCCTAGGAAAAAGAATGAACCTCAGTCTGAATCTCACACCCGATAGGATGTTTACCCTAAAATGGGGTCTAGGTTTTTTCTGTCCTGAACAAAGACGCGGTGAAGACAAGTGTAGAAGGGAGTGAGGTTTTACATTCTTTAAAGGAATGAACAGAAAGCAAATGTTCCGCAGAGTAAATGCAGCCAATTAAAAGATGGAGAAGAAGTACACTCTAGAGGGCGAGAACGAGCCCGCGGAAGAGGAAGAGCGTGCACAGTGGCCAAGAGCTCAGTGACAGCCATCTTTTGTATCTCTCACTCCACAGGCCTATGTCAAATCCAGGCTGTCCTATCAAATACCTGCTTGAGTTCTCAGGAGAACTGAGGACAGTGCTCTCTGACGCTCTCCCTTTTACGTGCAGGGCTTTAAGCACTGTTTTACACATTTGTCCTGGAACTTTGTAATAAACAAGTCATATCCACTTCCCCAGCCGGTTTGCCACTCCCTAACCTGCTTTGTTCCCCCCCCCCCCCCCCCCCCCCCCCCGAAAACCT
>PVLD010012882.1:0-38399 GCA_004027595.1 Dinomys branickii | reverse complement strand
CATAAACTGACAGAGTGAGTCTTACCTAGTATACCTGTGAAAGTTCAGAATGTGAAGATATTTGGGGATGTAGAGCCCGAGAAGAAGGTCAAATTTCCATGTTTCCTGGGGAGGAGAAACTATGGCAAAGAGACAGACAAATCATCTGAAGCCTTAGCCTCGGCAAGATTAACAACATGATAGATCTAGTTAAAAGTGCACGTCTCAAGGCAAGTGCCCACTTCACCTGTGGTGAGTTGGTGTTGCCAGTGACTCCTTTTCTCTGCATCCAGAGAAATGCTGGGGCGCTGCTGTTTGAGGAGCAGGCTCAGTTTCTCCGGAATTTCACAGGAGGAGCTTACTTCTTCTGGATGATTCTTTTCTTCAGACAGTTCAGGTGGGGTTGGTGCCACCTAGAAAGATGAATCCAGCTATCTACCTCTGACACTTTTACTGCAAGGGGTGTGGCAAGGCTCCCTGAAAAATCTTCTGTTTTGGTTTTAATTGTTCTCCGAGAGTTCCTTCTTTTCGAGTTTTAATGATGGTTCCCCTGGGTCATGAGCTGGCTGGAATTTGCTCAAAAACCGTTGGATAGCCTGTTGTACTTGGTCTAGATTAAGATATTATTGTGAGTTTCATGGTCTCCTGGTCTATTATCACATAGGAAGACAGAAAATAGAAAAGGCTTCCTATATAACATCTTAAATAGACTCATAAGTACCCAGGTTTGTGGTGTTTCGAACTCTCATGAAGGTTACTGACAATGAGTGGGACCAAGTCTTGGAAGTCATTCAGTAAAGTTTGGCCAAGAGTTTGCATTAGGGTCTCATTGGCTCTATCTACCTTTCTGGAGGACTGAGGTCTCCATGTGGTATGGAGGTGTTACTCTATTCATGAAGCCCTTGCCACCCCGAGTCACTTGAGAGGTAGAAGAAGGCTCACTGTAGCTCTGAAGGGGCAGGGGTGGTCCAAACCAGGGCATGATTTCTTTCGGTAGCACCTTGACTACCGCCATATCATTTTTTGAACAAGTAAGGAAGGCCCCAATCCAGCCTGTAAAGGTATCAATTAGGACAAGTATTTGTTTGAATCCCCTACATGATGGCAAGTCGGTAAAATCTAATTGCCAGTTATCTTCTGGGTATGTCCCTCTCCTCTACATAAATTCTACCAAGGGAGGTGGTTTGGGTTTCCTGGGGTTATTGTAGGCACAGAGTGGGCAAGCTTTGCAGACCTGTCATGTGGTTGCTACTAGTCCTAGTCCTGTGAAAACTGACTGACCATTTCCAATATAGCATCTTTTCACATATGGAAAGAATCATGAAGGGTTTTTATAACCTTCTACTGTATTTCTTGAGAAGGACCACTTTGTTTTTTGAACAAGTCTGCTTTTAATTGCTCCACCCTTGCCCTTAGGAAGATATAGATTGGTTTTAATGGTTCCTAAGGAACTGGGAATCAGGCTAAGACCCTGAAGGGCTGGGAGGTTGCTTTTCTTGCTTCCCTATCAGCCTTCTGACCTCCCACAGAGATTTTAGGCATGTATTCCTGTTTTCCCTCAGAATGACACCAACTTGCTTGGGAGAATACACTGCCTCCAGGAATTGTAGAACTTCCTGCTTATATTGTATAGATGATTGCTTATTAATTAGCAAGCCCCTTCCATTCCAAATTGTGGCACAGGCATGTAGCACCAGGAAGGCATATTTAGAATCTGTATAGACACTTAGTTTTTTGCTTTTTCCTAATATCAATACCTGAGTGTAATTGTTGATACATTGTGTAATTTTGAGAAGTTTGGAAGTTTAACTAAGCAACTCAGTAGAGGTCCAGAGTCCTCACTTTGTAAACATCCTCATCCCATGCAAGAGGAGGGCAAGGAGATGGTGTGAGTGCTGCTCCTGCCCTTGGGGAGGTGGCTGCTTACAATACAAGGGAGGAGAAGAGTCTTTCTCCCCCTTACTTTGCTCCTGTTGCTTTTGCCGTCCTCTGCCACTTTGAGCTGTTGCCCTCTGCCACGTGCCACCCCACCTTGGAGCCTGCTGATTATGGGCTGCAACCTCCACAAACTGAGCTAAGTAAACCTTTCCTTCCTTAACTTTGGGCATCAGGGTATTGTCTCAGCAACAAGAGAAAAGTAACTATGACACTTACAAGATTTATGAGCTCTGCTTTTTTAGCAGAGGTTCCTGTGGGAAGAGGCTTGGCCTTTAATAAACTTTTGAAAATTTATTACTGCACAACCTGCCTTTTAATGTCCTTCTTGCACAAAGGTACTCCATCAGTGAACCACATTTTCTAAAAGTCAAGTCAGGGCAGTTCACTGATGTTCTGCCTGCTTGCATAGGTGTGGGAGATCACTTATTCACAATAGAGGCTGACATCGGAGTTTGTAGGCATCAAAGAGGAGTTAGTAGTACAAGTCTTCATAGTGTTGTCAAGAATGTTTACGAGCATGGCCTGATGCTTGGAAATCTATACCACTGTCAGTCACAAATAACCTTTCATCTCCAGAACAGCCCTCACTCGATGGGGAGTCAGGAATTTTACTTTGGTTTTGAAGAGATTCTTCTGTTACCATAGCTATAGCTGCTACTACCCTCAGACAACATCACCATCCAGCATCTACTCTGACTCCTTTTATAAGCCACTGACCAGAATTCTTGTTCTAGCATTTGGGTCAATATATCCATAGAAATTCCTCTTTTCTGGTATATAGAAGAACAAGGGTTTTCTTAAGTGAGATATTCTCAGTACTTGAGGTTGAATTAGGACATGTTCTATTTCTTAGAAGGCATTGTCAGTCATTTTTATCCATTCTTTGGGCACAGATCCAGGACCTTTGACAGCCTCATATAAAGGGTTTATCATTAGTTCAAATTTAGATATCCAGATATAGCAGAAGTTGGACATTCCTAGGAAGGAAGGAAACTGTTGTTTAGTGTCAGGGGACCCAAGACCAGAGAGAGCTTACATGTTGTCCCCAGACATCTATTGTTCCCTGGATATAGGAATGTATCTCAAGTATCTTTCTGAAGGCATACCTGGGCCTTTTCCTTTGAGACCTCTTATTTCTTGTTAGCTAGAAAATTGAGAGCTTGGATAATATTATGGTTTGAGAACTCCCAAGTTATGCTTCAGATTAGAATATCGTTTACAGACCATCGTGTGTTTCCCTGTTTAAGCTCTAAATTCCTTAAGTCTTTCTCTGGTATCTAGCAAAAAAGGTGAGGGCCATTTTGAAAGCTCTCTGAGAGAACTGTCCGAGTGTATTGCTATTTTTCCCTTGAAATAAGGGTTTCCTGTTCAAAGGCAAATAGGAACTGGGAAACCGGATGGGATGGAGGGAATAGGAAAGAAAATATGTTTTATGTCTAAGACTGAGAATTAATTCCTGTGTCCTGGAATCTGGCAGAGGATTCTGTATTGATCTACCACCAGGGAACAGATTGGGAACAGCCTTGTGAATGAGGCAAAGGTTTTTTTCATCCTATATTCTCCTGAGGGCTTTACTAAGAGGAAATTGTTAGTATTCCAAGGGGACTGAAAAGGTTGCTGAAGGCTGTTTGAGAAACCAGTTTATGAGAGACTGGAGGCCTTTATGGTCTCTGATTGGATACCGCTTGGTTAGGAAATAAATTGGGATCTTTTAGTTTTATAAGCACAAGCATTGCTCATTATGCCCTACTAGGTATTTTGTTATACTGTGCAGCAAGATCTACCTATTGGCTAATTAGGTTAGGGAGGCCTAACATAGTCCCAACATGTACAATTAAGTTGGGCCTTTCTGAAATTTGAGAATTGCCCCTAACCTTGCAAGTAAATTCCTTCTTAGTAAGGGAGTAGTACACTGTGGGATAATTAAAAACTTACAGTTAAATATTTGACCTTCAATGTGACATGTCAAAGAAAGAGTAAAGAATTTCCAAGTAGGTATACACTTAATCCTAGCCAACGTTATAGTTCTTTAGGAGGGTTTTCCAGAGAAGGAAGTAAAATCAAAATAATCTGCCTCGGCATTTACTAGTAATTAGATTAGCTCACCCACAAAGGTCACTGGGTTCCTGAGGGAGTTGATGATGTCTGTGAACAGGTCTACTGCAGGTTGCCTTAGGCCCCTTCAATCTTCAACATAGCAGGAGATGAGGGTTTCAGCTCGCTTGCCCCTCTCTGCAAGCAGAGACATTCAATATTCTAGTGTCGTGAATCAGGAACATCATCTGTGTGGTGCGCAGAACGGGCTGGGTGGTGGGTTGGTACTCCCCCACATGTTTAGTATCCAGTCTTTGTGCACTTAAAACAGGAGCTCTTTCCTCGTTTGTCCTGGTGTTTTTCTTTATGTAAATTGGATGTGTTTACAGCATTGCCAATTGTGCATGTGCAGTATAATTCTGGCCTTTCTTTTACCTTCATCTGGATCAGCAATTGGGCTATGTCAGCAGTTTATGTCTGGGAACCTATCTGAAGATTTTGTAATATGTGCCAAATATCTGGGGCTGACTAACAAATGAAATGATATCCCCTCACCACCTGTCCCTCCTTGGAAGATGGATCTAGGTTTGTGTATTTATGAAAGACATATGCTAATGGGCTATGGATTTTCCTCTTTCCTTGTGTGACCCCTCACTTTATCACAATTAATGCATTCTTAACACACCCTTTCATTCCCAGGATAAAGCAGCTATCATGTCAGACATCATTTTTAGTCCATTGTTGGTATTATAATCCCAGTTTCATTCTCTTCGAGGGATAACAATGTCTTCAGGGTGACTTCTTTCCCTTTTTAAAGTATACTTTGGGAGGTGTGAGAGGAAATTGCTCAGAGGTGGGGAGGGATTGGGATAAAGGGGGGAGAAGGGGAGGAGAGGGATGGCTGTGTGGGTAGGTATGTATGTGCAGGATGGCTGGCATGGTTGCACTGTTGTCTCATGTCGCTTTAATGTAGGGAACAAGCAATGATTGGTTGTTTGATCAATCTTGTATGTCTGTTTGCGTTGTCCTGAACATGTACTTTGAAGTGATCAATGTGTGTAAACAGCAACCATTGTTGGTCCCCTGCCACCTTGTCTGTAGTTCAGTTTTTGTACTGTTCTTGTGCTGCTTTGTGTCTGTTTGCCAATGTTTTTGTTCTTTTGCTTTTAAAATAAATAAATAAATAAATAAATAAATAAATAAATAAATAAATAAATTATACCATTCATCTGCATAGCCACTTAGCCTCTTCTTTGATTCTTTGTTTTGCATCTAGGGTACAGCAAATGGCCTGGATGAATTGGCTGTCTCACCATGATAGGTCAAAATCAAGGGTCAAAGCTTGAAATTTGTCTGCGAAACTACTAGGATCTTCTGAAAGTCAGTCTAGCCATTCTCTGTACCACTAGATGTCTGCACCTGAAAAGGGACCTGCACTTGTGTAGTCCCTTCTGCTTGCGGGACCTCTGTAGCGCAGGATGAGTTGTGGGTTAGAGAAGAAAGAAGCACCATTATTCATACATTTATGGGGTTTAAAGCTGTCTAAGGAGCACTGTGAGAGAGTTGAGAAATAATGAGCTCCTCAGGGAGCTACATTCTGGTAAAGTTCCTGAGTCACTTGAAGGGAGAAAGACTGATTGTTGGGCTGAGGAGGTCAAGAAGACCTCCCAGTGTGACTGTCTTTAGTAAACAGACTCACGGTCTCCTGAGAGACAGGTGGGGATGCACAGACAGAATCATCATGCTGTTTTTTTTCTTCCTCAGGGGCCACTCTAACTGCTGTAGTTTCTGGGTTTTTCCAAGGATTAAGGTCACAAAGCCTGAACACAAGAGATTTCCTTTCACCTATGTTTTATGTAGAAACAATTTAACTGAAAAGTAGTACTGTAACTTAAACTGCTACCTGTATGTGGAGGACAGTTTGCTTGAAAGAAGAACATTTGGCCTACTTCTGTGCATTGGTGTGTACAGAGCTGGCTAGTATATTTCTTTACCCCCTCAGTTGGCTTTAAGCAATGCAGATGGGTCTAGCTCAGGTGCTGATGTGCAGTCTTTAAAGCAATGCCACAGGTCAGTGATGCCCATCTATAGTTTCCAACTAGTATGTGGGAGCTAGGCCGACAGCTGTGCCTTTGGCTGAGCCTGAGGCTGGAGAAAGAATTTCTTTCGTCTCAGGGCATGAAGAGTAGGTATCAAAGCCAAAGCACTTACTCAATATCCCTTCTGCTTGTGGGACCTCTGTAGCGCATATCCCATGTGTGATACGCAGATGACTCTTTCTGCATACCTCTTTGCATATTGCAGAGGTGCTATCAGGCCTCCTACCGAGTCCAGCTACAGCATTCATGTACTTCTTGCCATTCTCACAGTCACTCATCCCCAGCCACTCCTCTCTTTATGAATTAATAAAACTCAGGTTCAGCTCTGGGTTGAGGCCTTTTTTCCAGTTAGCTGCTGTTCTAACTGCACTTAGAACTCCCTCAGCTCCCCACAACTACAGATATGCATTTATCTCCTTATTCTCACCACAGGTTACACTACACATGATAGATTGGAATTACTTACTGGAATTCCAATAACTTTTCCCTGGGATTCAGATGTGGACGCCTCTAGACCTTGACAAGGCCCTGGAGAAGGGTTTCCTATGCCTGTACCCATTTCTATTCATTCCCTAGTTCATACTGGATCCAAATTGTATTGCAATAATAAATGAGCAGATTAGTCATTTCTTTTTCAAAATGGCAGGATCAAATGATTCCCACTGATCAAGAATATGGTGAGGTTGGTGGGATCTCTGGGATACTCCATTACTCATCTGGGGACCCATAGACAGAGAAAGGAGAACTAGGTCTTAGGTCCTTCAGATGATGTTCCATACAGAAGGAAGAGACTTGTTAAGTTCACAAAGCATTGTAAGACTTAAGTACTCACTATGCAGACACCTTTACTCAAAGCTGGAGTGGCACCAGTGCCTTCCTAGAAGAGTAGAGACACCTGGGCATTCTCTTAGCCTTAGGACTCTCCATTCTGTGGCCCAAAAACTCCATAGGGAGGAGGGTAGAAGGAGCCCTCAAGGGGCCCCCTTGGAAACCCCCAAGAAATGAGGGCGGAGCCTCTCACTTAGAAATAGTAAACTCTTAAGAGATGAGGGTGGAGCCCGCCCTAAGGGATCTCTTAGCCGCCTGAGAAACAATGTTCTTTGCATTTACTCCAATAATAATAAACTTAAGGAAGGAAGATAGAAAGGAAGGCAGTGGAGATAGGACACTAAACCTCAAAACATTCTAGATACATAGATTGCTTTATTCTTGCGCATGCATGTCCAGTCGAGTTGACCTTCATTGGCTGTTCCTTCGTTCTGCTGGGGCCATCAGGCATATGTTTGTAATTTACCTGAATTTCTACTAGAGAAAATAAATGGAAGGGATCTAACCCAATTTAGGAGAGAAGAGAAGGTCCATATGTTCCCTAAAATTGAAGGTTTGGCTCTTATCTATAAGGGTAAGAGTTCCTAGTTACCATAAGGCCTATTGACAAAGAAAAAAAGAAAAAAGTGGCAAACAAACATGCTGGAATGCCATGCCTGACCCACACGACCAACGAAAACGGCAGCAAACGTAGAGGAACCCACGTGGCTGAACCAAAGAATGAACCAAGTGGCCTCCAAACAGTGGGAAGGTGGACTGGGATGAGACAAACCCTGAGAGAGCAACTCGCTCGTTTAGCCAGGGATGAAAGGCCGTCTGCAGGAGAGCGCAGATGAGGCTTCGGGCACCAAAGGAAGTAAGCTGAGAAAGGCAGCCGCTCGAGTGGGGATGGAATTACCACCAGCATGGGAAAGCCTGTCAAAGTATCAGGGAGAACAGGAATGTAAAGACAGAAAAGCTTATAAACTCTAGGTTACACACATGGAACCTGAACAGTGTGTTTAGTTGGGTTAATGACAGGTTCTCTGGCAGCTCTTAACTGACTCATATCTGCAATGAGTGACTAAAAATAAAAAAAAGAAGAAAGAAAAAGGGGAGATAAACATGAGGTAGACCTGTAGGCCTCTTACTGGCTAGAGAAAACACAGAAGCCATGACCTCCCCGACCAGGCATGGGGGGGCACACTAGGAAACTATCCCCAGAGCGAGGAGGAAGCCTTCGGAGTTCCCAGCTTCCATTATTTTTTTTTACCACTCTCTAGTTTTCTGCATCTCCCTGAGAACTGAAAAGGATTCAAGCCCATTCTGGGAGAGAGAGGAGTCAAGGGGATAAGAGATTTTCCAGGATGAGAGAGAGAGAGAGAGAGAGAGAGAGAGAGAGAACACTGTGTCTCAAGGTTTTACCTCTTTGCTGGCTCACCAAGATATGTTACCAGGTTTTATGGGGCTGGAGTCTTCTTGTAGAGGTGATTTCTAGGTTCTTTCTGTCCTGAACAAAGAATTGGTCAAGACAAATGCAAAAGTTAATAAGGTTTTACACTTATTAAAGTTTTGAAAAGAGAAGAAACGCTGTGCAGAGAGTCTGTGGCCCAGTTAAAAGTAGGAAAAGAAGTGCGCTTCACAGAATGAGAGCAGAACTACTGTGAGAGAGAGGAAACAATAGCTAAGAGCTCCGTAGGAGCCATCACTTTATCTAGCTGATAGCAGGTCTGGGCTGTCCCATCAAAAATCTGCTCAAGTTCTCATGAGAAAAATTGAAGATAGCACTCTCTGGTGGATTCTAGGTACAGAGTTTTGGGAACTGCTATTGGCATGAGACTAAGAACTTTGTAATTAACGTGTCATACTCATTTTCCCAGGCAGTTTCAAGCCCTAAGCTCCTTACTCAAGTGGGTTGAATGGAGTGGATGAAGTTGTTAAATGGAGATCCCTACATCCTGCGTCTTGATGCTTTCCTCAGTAGACACAGAAAAGTCAGTGCAGCAGAACAATAGATTTAAGGAAGAGTAGTAAAATAATAAAACTTCTTGGACATAGCATTGGAAAATATCTTCATTATTTTAGTCTAAACTATTAGTTATTAAATATTGTTAAAATAATGTTGAGTAAAACCATTAAAATAATCAAAATATATAAATTATTGATAATCTGCCCTAATTTAAAATTTTCTGTTCATAACAGGAAAACATTAAGTGTACAAAAAGGCAGCCAAAAATGAAAGATATTTGCAATACCTGTAAGTGCTGATACATAAAATGTATAAAGAACTTCAAATCAGTGAGAAAGACAATTACGTTTGTGTATAGGATCACACATTATTATGAGCCAGTTGTGTAAGCATATAGTAGCTAGATGACCAGCATCATGTGCGGTTGAAATGTTAAACACCTCACCAAAAATGCAAATAAAAAGTTGAAAATAAAGATATCCCAAAGCTCTAAATACTATACAAATGCTACTCAATATTATTAGTTCTTAGGAAAAGGCAAATTATAGTTGATATAGAGGAAAGAAACTCCCAACCTGCTAGATGTCTGAGACAAGTTCATGTTCTCTAAAATCGAAGAATGAATTTCAGAAACAACAGAGGTTAAGAGCAGAACACATTTATTCGGGGAAAGAAAGTTTCTGTCCTAGAGAGAGACCGAAGGGGTACTGAGTGGGTTGCCAAGGAAATCTACCTTTTCTAGGGATTTTTTTACAGAGCAAATCCACCACACGAGGCAGGTCCAAGGGGGAAAAATGGGAAATCACAAGGTGAGCATGAGATGGGACAAAACTATGTCAGCCAATAAGATCATGCATATAATTGCTCAGGTAAAATTGATTAAATTGGGATCAAATGCGGAAGCAAGTCACATAGCAAGCAGTTATGAATACAGAACAGGGGCTTTTCCTGTAGGGGGTTGGGTTAGTGACTCTTCCTGGCTTTTTCAAGGTGACTGATACCTATTTAGAATATCAACCCTTGATGTTTATCCTTAGAAAGTATGTGGGTGCATTTGTTTTATCTTTCATTTTGCGGCCTGGCCCACATTGGGGGTATCTGTCCTCCACAGTTACAAGACATCTCTTCCTCAGCACCAGCTCCTTCGAGGGCCTGGCCCTATCTGACTGCCTATAATATTTCTGTCTAACTCAGTTGCCTATAACATAGTCACTATGTAATAGTAGAACACAGCTACCAGAGATGTTAAAATGAAAAAGTTCACAATACCAAAAATTATAATACAAATACAAAACAAAACACACACCAACACACACACACACAGAAATTCTTTACTAGCATCTACTAATTTAAATGTAAACTGTCACAAGCACTTTTTTTTTTTTTTTTTTGCGGCACTGGGGATCGAACTCAGGACCCTGCGCTTGCTAGGCAGGCGCTTATTCCACTGAGCTATATCCCCAGCCCCTAAGCACTTTTAAAATGTGTTAAACTTTGTTACAAATAAACATCTATATGTCTGTGACTAGTGGTTCTACTGTCCAGTATATGATGGTAAAGAAATCTTTCTGCAATAATATTTGCTAAAGCACAGAACTACTGTCATGGATAGAGGAATCAGTACAGTAGTGTTTTTCAGTGAGGGAAAGAGATTGAGCTTCAATTATAAATATAGGAGATGCAAGTGAGAAACTACAGCTAAGGAGTGGGGAGTGGCTCAGCGGATGGAAACTTTCTAGGAGGAAACACTAGGGTCAGGAAGATTCTGGCAAAACCAATCCAACAGCGTTCTTACTGAATTGAATCCAGCGGGGTTCTTACTGAAGAGAGGCCAGGGTAACCAGATCCCACCTGGGCAGTGGGTGGGGAGCAGGTGAAAACCTGGTCAGATGTTTTCAGTGATTAGATCTCTCGAGGAAGGAGAGATTTTGCTAGGCTTTGCTAAAACGGGGTCTTACAAGAGAGTACACAAATGGGCTTAGAAGTTTCAGCAACCTAATTAAAGTTTGTTCAAGCAAAGTCTTTGTCACTAATCAACACAATTTCATTAATATGTTCTACTAAAGCAATATAGCCATTTCTTTCAGACATACTTTTCTTAATACTTCAAACTAATACCAAGAGAGTATGAGTCATATTTTTGTTAAGTCAATTACGGTGTACAGTGGAATAGAACTGCAATGAACACAAATAAGTTCAGACGAGGTCCTGCCATGCTTTAGAGTAGAAGAGAGTGGGGGGTAATAGAGGATTAAGGGGAGTAAATAAGATCAAAGTACAATAACACACTATATGTCATTATGAACCCAATTTTTCCATATTACTAATATGTACTAATAAAATAAAAATGAATTTTGCTTAACAAGATTTATGAATTTTATACAAAATTTGAATACCAGCGAGACACAAGATATAGCAGGATATAAAACCCTGTAAATAGCATCTACTAGGTTCTATGTAAGATTAATTTCTGGTGAAACAAGTTAGGTTAGTGGTTGTGTGGGTATAAGAGTGTGCTTTCTGGCACTGATGATGTTTTTGCCTTACTTAACTTGGCAGATGGATACATTATCATAATTTATTTGATGAATGTATTTTTATTTCTTTTTGGAAGTACCATGAATCAAACTCAGGACCTTGTGCTTGCCAGGCAGGTGCTTGTGCCACTGAGCTGTGCCCCTGGCCCCTTTTATTTCTTTAAATGCTTAAATTGTAATGACTGTTGTCTTCCAGACTGTAACCAGAGTAACCCCGTCCTGTGTGGGAAGACCTGCTCCGTGCCCCGTCTAGCTGTTCAGAGGACCGTTAAGCACTTGCGATGGGTTGAGGCTGTGTGCCGTACTGCAGCATCATTACAACTAGACAATGTTCCCTAAATCCAGAGGAGTTCTTGACCAGGATGTGGTCACAGCACAGTGCACACAATTTTTCCCAAGGAGCCATTGCTTTGATCCAGCTTTTGGTATTTGACTTAGTGCCCCATAAAACCAGTAGCCTAGCACAGGGCGTGATGACTTTGGTAGTGCTGTAGATTGCAAGATGTCTCTAATAAACTCATTTACTCAGCAAGCTGGACTTAGCTGAGTGTTCCTTAGACTAAGTGGGTCACTGTTTAGTCCAGAGGCAGACATTTCAGTCATTTTGTTTTATGTCTCTCCAGGAAATCTACACAGCAAAATGCAAATGAGTTTGACACAGTGTGCTTCTTCTCCCATGCTTGTCTACCTGCTTTTTTGGTCCTATGGAGGATACTTCACCAATGCACAATCACCTCTTCTTTGCTCCTAGACTTGCAGGAAGTTCTGTACTGATTTGTAGAACCTGGTTTCCTCTGGGTCTGTGGAGGGGTTGAGAAAGTCTACTGTGATGTTCACTATTGTGGTCTTCACTGAGGTAAACTTTGAAAAATGGAAAGCAGGACCTAGAGAAACCCTATAGATTAATTCTCTCATTCTTTTCTGTCTGGTTACTTTTCTCGCACTGCTGAGACAAAGTATCTGACACCCAGAATTAGGGAAGGAAGGGTTTGTTTAGCTCACAGTTTGTGGAGGTTTCAGTCCATCCTTGGTTGGCTCCAAGACAGGGTGACACATGGCAGAGGGTAACAGTTCATGGAAATAGAAGACAGTAAAAGCAGCAAGAGAAAAATAGAAGTGCAGCAAGGAAGCCTCTTTCCCTCCCTCACACTGTATGTAAAACTATCGGCCCCAGGGCAGGTTAACATTCACATCTATAATTCCAACATTGGACCATGAATCAATCATAAACTCTAGAATCCCAGCCCATGACTGCGTGAGGCTTTGCGGGCACATCCAGACACACACCATAACATTCCATCCCTGGAAACTGCCAGAATCTATGGACTGACAGAGAAGAACTCTTCCCTTGAGCTATCAGAGGAGCATGGTCCTGTGGACACTGATTTCTCCAAGGTGGAAGATAATAGATTTCTACCTTCCTTTTGTTTAAGATACCTAGGAAGTGCTATTTTGTTACACGAACCCCAGGAAAGCAGTATAATAAGGTATTCAGAGTTTGGGTACATTTTGTTCAAATATAACTTGAAAACCTTTAGTCAGATTATTTGACCAATGGAAAACCACAAGATTTCAAATTTATTGAAATTGCTAAGACCAATATTTATAAATGAGAAGAAATTTAAATTTATTCCATGACAGAGGAATTACTTATAGTTTTAATGTTCTACATCACAGTAGTTTGATTATATTTAGTAGCATTTATTAATATTTTATAAAAAGTAGAGTTTAAACCAACTTTTCTTGATGGCAATTTTAATGCCTTTCGCATTTTAAGTTGAGATAAAGATTATTTTCTATTAGTTGGAACTGAGCAACATTCCTGTAGTGACATTCCTGACATCATAAAATCAAATTCTTCTATGTCACATTTTTATAAAGTACTAGTGAATCTGCTTATGGTTTTCACTGCTTATAGTTACAGACTTTAAATTTCTGAAATAAAAATCTGAAATTGACATTTTAAAATTACACAATTAATTTGTTAGACAGTTTAAACCACAATAATGAATGTCACAGACTGGGGAACTCAAACAACAAATATTTATTTCTCACAGCTCTGGAGGCTGACAAGTCCAAGATCAAGGCAATGGCAGATCTAGTGCCTGGTCAGGGTCTTTGTCCTGGTTTGCGGGGCAGGGAGAAATCGTCCCTGACTCCTTACAGGAACGTTAATGCCATTCACCAGGTGGCAGTCTCATGATTTAATTCCTTACCAAATCCACACCCCATGCCATTACCTTGAAGATTAGAGTTTCACCATGTGGATATTCAGGGTGATGACTGTTGTGTCCCTGCCAGTTAAAATGACACCTCAATTCACATACTTGGTAGGTCTCCTGCAAACTTTAAGAAAGTGAGATCCCAGTCATTCAGTCTAATGTACCGAAAGATATGGAAGAATTAGAGAACCCCTAACCCTCAAATCCTCCTAAAATTGTTCCCACTGTGTCTGAAGTCATGGTTCTTTTGTTTTTCTTCTGTAATGCTTATCTTATTTTCCATGTTCATTGCTGCCTCATTGTAACCAAATTCAACCTTGACACAGGTTAGAAGTAGAAGTAGAGTCCTAGAAAGCTCTTCCCTGAATGTATGCTGGAGCATACAGACTGGTGATGTAGGAACTGAATCTGACACATAAATTTTAGTTTTTGTTTTAATATACAACATATAGTATTGTATAGTACACAAATTATATTATATTTAGAAATCAGAAAATTTCATATACCAATCAGCATTTGCAGTTTCTCCTCCAGCACCAGGATCTAATGCCATTTTAGCTCATGTATTTCTGAATTGCAATAGTGGATTGGAAAAGGAGGCATGCATTCCTCATTTTTCACAGCCATTTTTGAAAGAAGACTACAATATGCTTAATTATAATGACCCACCCCTTCATTTGCCTACAGACAAAGCATAGGTAATGAAGAGGACTGGAATTTAAGTTGAAGCCTTTTGTACACAACTGTCATGGCTGAGAACCCTGGAGAAAAGTAAACAGCAACTGAAATTTGTGACTTCAGGGAAGTCATAAGATGTTTTCAGTCATCAAACCCAGATGGAAACAGATAAACTCCTGAAACTATGTGATAACTAAAATTTTTAGAGATGTTAGTGTGTGGTATTTATCATATGCAAAATGGTCAGACCAGCATTTATCTTTGTGTGATGTCTCCAGGAAACAGCTGATAGCAGTAACCCAGGGAGATTTTCAAATCAAAATGGAAAAATATTCACAACTGGCAAGCAGATTTCTGGCTCGACCTACGTCACAGAGAGCAACCTTCCACATTTCCAATTTCCAAGTCAGATCGTCTATAGCATAGCTGTATCTTTTGTGTGAACAGAGAAATTCTGTAAGCAGGATTTTACCATACCATTTCTAATACTGATACTTTCCTTTGACCTGTGTGTTTTTGAAATGAAGAAATAGTGTCATGGGGAAATTACCTGGAGAAATGGCATCATCTAACATTGGTATGGATCTGCAGATACATGCTCTACTTTACCTCTGATTTTCTGGAAACAAGAATGTCCTGAGCATCTTATGTTCATGATCAGATCTGAGTCAGGTAATAGAGGGTGCTTCCATCAGAGTTTGCCTCCTTTGAAGGCAGTGGCGGTGAACCTATGGCACGCGTGCTGCACTGGGCTGTTTGCTATCACTGAAAGCTCTAAGAGCTTCACCATCGCTGTTTTGTCATAAGGTTCACCAGGTCTAAACAGTGTCAAACCTTTTAGAAAGGAGGCCAGAACTGCAACCCCAATTCACTTGGTTACTGCAAAGTGCTAACACTAAAATTAAACCTGAATACTGAGGTTTTGGTTTAAAAATAACAACTCATGCATTAACATCTTTTCTTTAAAAGAAAAACAGATAGCATGCATGTCCTAGGTTCTCTACCACTGGTCAAAGCCATTCGCGCTAAGTCCCCAGCTCAGAGTGATGGTGTAAATGGAATATCGCTTCCTGTATGCTTGGAGTAAGGAGGCTGAAAAAGACTCATGAGCGCTCAGTATTGTGTTTCCTTCTATACTTCAGTAACAAATTGTAAAAGTTTACCACACCCCTGGGGAAACTGCAGTGCATGTTAAAGAGTAAAAGATGCCAGGATTGAGAATCACGTTATTTTCCAATTGCTTCTTGGATAATACCAAAAGATTATTTCAAAATACATGAGGTGATGACACCTCTTACAGGTGACATTTTAAAGGTGGCAGTTTTCAAGTAAATTTGTCTCCTAAACTGCCCTTTTATTGATCTAATCTCTCTAACTAGATCTCTCTAACGAAACTATTCAGGTAGTTTCAAACAGGCCAGTGGCATTAATAAATAGTGTAAACAGGTCGTTTTTGTCCCCAGGGTGCCCACACTGCCACACTGTGGCTCCTCTCTGCAGCTGTAACTGTGACCATATGAAACTGTTCTCCAAACAGCTGACATTCAAGATCCTAGCTTAGGACTGCCTTGCCTGGCTAGCCAGCGAAGGTCAGAAAGCAACAGTCTTAAAAGTCTTCGTTAAGATATGATTTATAGTATCATAAAAATAAATGGAAATTATATATATATATATATATATATATATATATATATATATATTCCTAACAGGATTATGTAAAAACTGTTGAATAGAATAATGACAGAAAATGAGGACTGTGCTTAAAATTCAGTTTATTGAAAAGAGGAAGGAAAAGACCTCAGTCACAGCATATGATTATTCAAAATGATGGGACCTACAGGAAAAGCAGTTCGAGGACTTTTAAGCAAAATACTTTAATACCCTCTTACAAGGTACCCTCTGTATCTGCATGACACAACTAGAATTTAGACAGTTGTCTAGGAAATGTGAGCCTGAGGAGAGGATGCTGTGATCTCTAATACACAGTAGATGAAAGGAGAAGAAATTGTGCCCTCCGCTAGGCATCTTCCTATTCTAAAATCATAGTCAAAGCTTTGGTCTGTTTCACACGATGATCAGGCAGAGAAATTCCAAGAAGGAAGCTGCTGTAACATCTGTAAGAAATGGACATATGTAGAAAAGTATTAAAGGGGAAGAGAAATTATTATGTTATTCATTTTACTAATCATTTTCTCTTCATATTAGATTGGGTCACTCAATTATTTGTGCTTTCCTTTTACTGAGATACGCAGACATTGCTCCTGATTTGTAAGACTTAAACACAATTTATCGCTAAGTAATAATTTATGTTGTGGAATAATAGACAATACAACAAGGCAATTAAAGTGAGAGATTTCCACATAGATCAGACTGTTATCATTTCCTTAGTTTGAAATGTTGGCAGGGATATTTCCACTACTGGAAAGGGGAAACAAATACACACGTACACAAATACACACACACACACACACACACACACACACACAATAGACACACATACACTCAGAGAGAGACAGAGATAGGAGAGAGAGATAGGAAGAGAGTGAGAAGAGAGAAAATTAGAAGCCCAATATAATGGATGAAGGCAGTTAAAACAAGTACATAGACCTTTCACTGTGGTTGGCACACTTAGTTTCACTGTATGACTTGCTGCAATTTTCTATTGCAGTGACCCTAAAGAATGGAATACCACTATGCTATTCTGTTTACCACCGTAATTTGTCCTTTGTGAGTACCAAAAGACAAATTTACATGAAAAACTAGTAAGAGCCACACTATATTTGTATGAGTTTCTAATATTATAAATTTTATTAATTAAAATGCAATTTTAGTTGCTATTTAAATGCACTGATTATAAAAAATTAAAATGGAAGTATGCTCAATAATAAGACATGCAGTTTTTAAATTTACCTAGTGCCAGGGCTGGGGATATAGCTCAGTGGAATAAGCACCTGCCCAGCAAGTGCAAGGTCCTGAGTTTGATACCCAGTACCACCAAAACATTTAAAATAAATTTACTTAGTGCCATAATTATGGAGTTCCTGAGACTAATTTAGTTCTGAAAAAAGCAGAAATTGGTAAAATCATGTGATAAAAGCAACCAACAACATAATTTTACTAAATAAGGAAAAAAAATGACTATTTCTTGTTCAGTTAGCACTTTCATAATAGTCTACTTAACAAAGATTGCTACATTTGTTCAACATCAGGGTTATGAGAAATAAGCATGTAATTTCAATCAAGCAAAAAGATCAGGACTTGAATTTAGCTCCACTGGTTGCCAAAGTCTGTGCCATCTTCCCCACGTAGCACTTTTGTATGCGTCATGTGTATGACCAAGGAGAAAGCATACAGTACAAATGAAAGGAAAATAACACTGAACTACGTATCAGGCATTTTTATATGTTTAATTAGGGAGAAAGTTTTTCCTACTTTCTTCAGAATGAATTTCACCTACCGAATACCTGATACTGTTCTACGTGTTTTTAGAAATGCCTGCGAGCATCAGATGGCAGGGGTACTGCCAGTTTCCTATTTCATAAGATTCTACTACATTATCATGCAGATTGCTGATTTTATTCTAAATTGATTTGCTATCTATATGTTGAATTGACAGATAAATCTATATCTTAAATCTTATCAAGTGGTACATGGTTTTTTAGGATGTATTTTGGTAGAACATCAAAATGCAATAATTTTAAAGAATTTACCAATCACTCTGAGATGACATCAGGGTTCTGGATGTTCTCAGGGATGATGTAGTCGAAGGGCAGGAAAGGAACATACTGCACTTGTGGGTGATAGTACCAGTCAGTGAGCGGATAGGCAGCGACCTGGAGGTAAGCATTGAAAAACAGTAGTGTATGAGCAGATTGTATGAGCAATTCCTGTTTTGAGTCTCTAAGAAAGCAGATCATTTATCATTTTTAAAAAGTCACTAATTGATACTGAACCCCATCCCCATAACCCTGCTTTACTCAGATAGGTTAAATTTTCATGGCCCAGAAAAAGTAGTAGCATGAATTTTATTATTACTTTTTATAAACTCATGGGCTTTGGGGCAAGAGAGGAAATTTTTCTCATTGAAAGGTCTATTTTCATTTTCCTTCCTACGCTTGGATCAAAAGAAGGGCACCGTGCCCCAGGTCAGCGGAACTAGGGCTCAGGAACACCGGAAGTAGCAAGGAAATGACTTTCCAGTCATTATCTCACTGCCTTCCAAAACCTAGAGTCTGGGGAACAAAACATTACTTTTCCTTCTAAAATTTTGGAATAGCTGCCTCTGTTATGTATTGTGATATTTTATCTATTTTTTCTTAGATGAATATACATAACTATATGAGGGGAAAATACGTTTTTTGATGAAATTAGGAAAAGATTGAAAGTGATTAAATTTTACTGTGCACATCAAAACAAATATGATATCTAAAAACTCTTTATTCATTAAAGATTTAGATGATATAAAAGTAAATATGATCAAGTCAACTTACCTCATAAAAGGCGTGGGCCTGTTCCTTAGTGGACAGGAAACAAAGTGTTGTGTTATATACATCCAATTCGTCATCATGATAGACTAAATTATTGCTAAATTATTATTAAATACCCCCATTAAGAAAAAATGTGTATAGTTGTCAAACTCTTGTTTTAAAGGACCACATAGAAAGTTGAAACCAAAGCACTCCATTTTTGGACCTCAAATGAAGTAAATAATTACATTTACTTTTTTACTTCAGCCAGTGAAAGTTAGTTTCCAGAGGAATTAACGATAAAATTTAATGTGCTTTGAATGATCATTATCATAAAATCAATAGTGTCAGTATTTTGAATATTGAGGAATATTTTTCCCTCCAATCATGTGTCCTGGTATGTGTATACAGCTCAGTGGCTTTCTCCTGTGTTTTGTTTCTCATGGGCACATCATATGTAAGATGCACAACTGAATCATCAATGGCTGAGAGCCTCTGAAGTACATTCACAGTTACTACCTTTAGAAGTGGAGACAGACTGAAGCCATGGAAAGACCAGTGGATGGGAGTTTGAGGCAAGGGAAAGCAGTGATAGACACGTTACTAAAGATCAAAGAGAATTTACAATGTGTTAAATACATGATTAGGAAGTATCAGAACACGGATGTAAACGCCAGCTTACTTTCAGTAGCTAGTACTGTAATAAAATTTGGAAAACAAGAATTTCAAGTTAGGGCTTTACTGACTTGTAGGTTGGCCTAAAGCTACCTTTACTCAGCAATGGTAAAAAAATTATGCCTTCAGTTTTCTTTGGCAATTTAGATTTGATCTTCTACAGCAACTAGTATCAGAGAGCCATACATGAGTCAATAGTTAAGAAGTACTAGTATAGTATTAGGTAATGATGCAGCTAGTATATTAATTTAATAGTGACCAACTACTCAAAAACAGTATTGGGGGCAGTGTTAAAACACACATGCACATGTATGTACCTGATTTGCCACTCTCATAGGCTTTCTCTAGAAAGAAAAAGAAAATGCAGAATTATCCTTTAAGACTAAATGAAATATTCAAGACATAAGAAACAATCTCATTGAAATGTCTTTCATGTGGAAATTTTGGTTCAGCTGTTAATTTAGTCAGTTGCACCTTAATTACCTAGAAATAATTTGTCTTCTAAGAAACATCCTCAAGAGTCTTAGGATTCACTAAATGGCGAATACTGGTTAGAAGGCTCTCGATTGGTGTGAAATGGGCCTAAGTTATCTATAGGAATCAGAATTGTCATGGCAACAAATCTCACAGTAATTAGTTATTACCTTAAAAACGAAATCAGTGGCTGTAGGAACACTGTAGAACTAGTGGTAGGTAAGGTGAGGGAAGAATCAGTACCTAGTCCGTTATTCATGAACTCACTTCACAGATAAGAAGCAGTATTAGAGTGTTTTGACAGAGATACTCTCTCTAGACGATTTCTCGAAAAGAAAAGTACATCTAGTAGTAATATGGCCTGCTTAAGGATTCACAGTTACAACTGTGTTTGGGATTCCTAAATAGACACTGAAATTGGGAAATTATACATTTGTATGTATCTGACTATAAAATTAAGAAATACGTTAAATATATTAATGTAAGTGTAGACAGTAATGCTTCATAGCACTTGTGATTATGAATGTGATGCCGCATTAGCTGCGGTGGAAGAGGACTGTCGCCACCGCAGGGAACAGCAAGAGCAGTGTTCATCCTCCCGACTGAGGGGGACGAAGACGGCGTCAGCGGAGGAGTGGGAGGCTATTTAACGCAAACGTAGCTAAACAACATAATTTATATAAGTAAGATATTACCGCTGGGGCTTGTTTGTGTTCATTTTTTCTGTAAAGCTGCTCCTGTATGAAAGGAAATACATTTTAAATTTAAAAAAATTTTTTTTCAGTACTGGGGATCAAACTCAGGACCTTGTGCTTGCCAAGCAAGCACTTATTCCATTGAGCTATATCCCTAGCCCCAGGAAGTACATTTTAAATTACTTAGAATATTCTAGTACAGCACATTCATTTTACAATGCACCAAGATTATATCACCATCTATGAAATTTAAAATTAACTATGATCTATGTTGGGATTACTAAAAGCCATTGAAATACTTTAGTTTTCTAATTTTAGAGAAAATAGGCAGCTGCATGAGGCTAAGCTTACTACAGAACTTAATAAACTATAGAATTTATAAGGATCAGTGTTTGGAGGTACATAAGAATCTAACAATACTCCAAGAGTGTGTGTTTTCTGTTCATGGCTATTTATTATCATTGTACAACATTTGAGTGCTAGCACACAGAATGTATTTTTGGTTTTAGAAAAGTATAACTTATAAAACAACACATGAAAGAAATACTAAAATATTTTAACTTTGATAAATAATCTCACCTGGGCACGGAAAGCTTCCTAATAAAGAAAAAAATTAATTTTAATATATTGATTTTATTCATTTTGTGAGACCAACACTTATGAGGTACCTGCACTTAGTCATAAACAAGTCCAGGGACAAAACTATGAAATACTATAAAATGTACATCAATCCCAGCGTGGGTCTAAGATTTGTGGTGATGACAGTCTAACCTTATCATAGCTAGGGGAGTAAAGTTCATTACTTAGTGTCTCAGAGCAATAATTATGAATTTTAGCTGTGTACTGGTATATTTGTTTACTTGAACTTTCTTTATGAATTTATTTATTTATTACTTTTTTTTAAACTATCAGAAGTGGAACTCAGGACCTTGCATTTGCCAGGCAGTCTCTGTGCCACTGAGCTATATCCCTGGCCTTGAACTTTATTTTAAACACAAGGAACTGGAGAAATGAATTAGAGTATCAATTTTGGTCTAAATTAAAAGCATTATTGCCTTTCCTTTTTAATGAAAATAGAATATAAAATTTTTCTGAATTGGAATCAAGTCTTTTCCTAAAGTCTCAACTAAGTAAAATCTCTGTAATAAATGAAAGCATGAGTCTTTTATCCTCCCCAAGTGAAAAACTTTTATGATACTAAAAGAATCAGAACTGTTGTTGAGAAGAGTGTGAGAGTTTTGACGGGTGCATTTCTAACACTTAGCATCACTGACTTCTATAGACTCTGTGCTGTTTTCTCAAATAAAAAGTTTATTTGATCTACCTGTTCTTTCACAACCAAGCACATTTCACAGGTAAGTCAATTTATAGAATCTTCAAGAAGCAATAAATTTGGGGAAATAGACACCATGATAAATTTTTAAAATATAATATATCATTAACAGAACTATCCAGGACTTGACATGGAATGCAGTCAAATTAAATTTCTCCCTGGTTAGTAATTTTGAGTATGATAGACAAGCATAAATGTTTGCTAGTAAATATGTTGATAATTGAAAAACTAATTTGTCAAGTCTGAGATAGATAATTTCTCGAGAAAAGTAAAAATATATTTAGAATCCATCTAATTTAAAAATTATTTTAATTCTACAGAATTTGATTTTTTATTATAATAGTAAAATATTACCAGCTGAAGTTGGCTGATCAGTCTATGAAGCTGCTCCTATATAAAAGTGAAAAAAAATTCAATTTCTTGCATACCTTTCAGTCCAAATCTATATCTTTATAATAAGTCACAAATCCTGCAATGCCTTTTCCTTGGTAAAGAGTGAGGAGCTGTTAAGCCTACTTTTGTGCTATTTCCATCACAAATACATTGTACTTATGCAGTGATTCCTTTTAAAAACATCCATAAAAGCAACTTTAAAACTTTATATTATAATGCAGTCAGATAGATATACACTATCAAGTAATTATTTTACATGATATCTTATTCCAGAACTACCATGAGAACAACAGAAAAAACTTTTGCTTTCTAATAGTTGAAATTTATTTGTCCAAACTAAATCACAATATCATTATGAATCAAGTTTTAAAATGTTATTTCTAATATGGTACTAACATTTATGTAGACTTGATTATGTGCTATGATTATTTTAATTTATATAATTTAATATTCATTATTATCACTTGCAGTTAAGAATTAAAGTTATAGACTTGTGGCTAGTGTGTCAATCATCCAACATCACATGCTGGAAAAAGTGGAGGGTCAAGGCAAAGTCAACTTTAGCCAAACCATTATACTTAGTACCATTTATGTTCTGCAGATGCAGTGTGATTATAACGTTAAGAAGTACTCCAGTGAAATCATGAGTTAGGTACTAGGGATAAAAATGGTGCTATTTTTACTTTCCTGAGAGAATAACTAAACATCTAGAATCAGACTCTTTACTGAGAACTAAAGTCTAGTGGATGCTGAGGAGAAAGAAGTTAGCATCACAGCATTTTTGTGGACTCCTTGGGGCCCTGATTTCCTAAGCCCGCGGTGAAGTATTACCAGCTGGTACGGCATGTCTTCCTTTGCAAGGTGCGTCTGTAAAAAGCATGTATAAAGATTGTTTAACTAAAATTTGACACATTAGATATTAGTGACATTTTATTTATTATTCATTTATTTAATTAGTGCATTGTGCAGTGCATAATATTTCCAGCCCTTGTGAGGGGTTGGTACATGGAGAGAACAGATCTCAGTTCCTTCTGTCATCCGCCCTTCCTTCCTCCATGGCTTCATTCCCTCCCTATTTGAGAAAGATCTATCTCCCTACTTTTCTATTCTGTCTTTTACTTTGCCCTATATATTTCAAATGTAGCTAATGCATCTTACCTCAGTGTTATTTGGAACAACTTCCTGTAAAAATAAAAACATGCACACTTTTAATATTATGACTTAATCCACATTTTAGGTGCACTAGCTCTTGTCATGGAATAACTGTAGTAAACGGTTCCTGAATAACTGAGATGAGGTTAATAGTTTGTTTGATGTGTCATATTTCTCCTGCCTTTTCTCTGCTCCTGCTTTCACAGGGGCGTCACTCAGAATGTTGTAGGTGGCAGCAAGTAAAAACCTTGTTTTGACAGAAACATATTGCTTTGATGAAAAACCATCTGCCTGGGTGGAGCTGGTTTATTTTTGTAATTTGTGTCAAAGCTTGCTTCCAGCATCAAAAAGGAGTGTATCACCTGGTGGGCCAGCTCTCTTTAGCTCTAAACTACTAAATGGAAAGAATGATCAATCTTTAGAGGATTCTAGGGTTAGATGCAGCTGGAATTGGTTTATTTTTACACAATATAGAATTTATACATCAGTGATTGCAAGTATAATCATTGCTGGAATTTTTAATGGTAAGGTTGTATTCATCCAAAATCTGGGAAAGACAAACTAAGAAGGGGAAAAGAACAAAAAGCAGGATCATACATGGCCAGAAAGGGTTGTTGGCCCCAACATAATTCTAAATAATTTGTTACTGACAAGAAGTTGCTGACTTTTTTTTTCTGAGCTGATAACCAGATACTAAAATTAGGCTAAGTTGAATACATCGTACCTGGTACCGTGAGACCTCATAGAGTATGTAACACTCCTAAGTTTTTATAATGGTCTTCTAATTAATGGGGGCTCTGAATTAGCATCAAATTCTTACCTCGCTTGATGAACTGCTGCTAGATTTTCTCTGCTAAGAGAAAGAAAACCAGCATTAAGAGTTTTTATGGAATTTTTAGAATGCTCTGAAGGAGACCTAATTTCATATATTCATATAAATTGCTTATAACTGAATTAGAATTGAAGTAAATTGTGTGAAAACATTCAAGGCCACTGTGATGCCTTTCTCCAAGTGTTAATTTCATTTGAAAAATGTGGGGAGGGAGAGTTTAACAGCTTACCAGAAAATTTAAAAATTCAAAGTGATTTTTAATTCACTAAACACAGAAATATCATTGTATAGAATGAGAAATTTATAAAAATTTTTGTAATTAAGGTTAAGTGCTTTTTCTCATCTTCCTCAGGACTATCTTGATATGAATAAATTAGAGGTATTAAATGTAACAATCTCAAGATATAAATAAATTTACATTAGGTTTCAAAACATCTACCACTTAAGATATTTACTTCTTTTAAATCATATGTTTATATTTATATAGTTATAATTTTTGCTACCAAGAACATTTTAAGATTGATTTTAATATTCATGTAGAGAGAGCGCTTATCAACAATACACAGCAGACTGACATTTCTCCCCCATATTTAGAGAAGAGAGTAGAGTCCATGGGTCTTTGGTGATTGTTGTGTAGATGCTTTCTGCCCTCAGTGGAAGAACTCGTGAGTCCTTTGTTGAGTAGGTCAGAGATAAGGTTTTTACTTTTCATTTTAGTAAGTAATGTTTTCACTGATCATCGTTTCAATTCCCTCTTCCAATTTTAATTTCTGCACTACATTTTACATTTGCAGGTGTAATAAATCTTTGAAGGTTTAGTAAGTAATACATTGTAAAATTTAATTTTTTACCTTAATCTGATCAGACAGCTTTCTTAAAATGAAGCATTCTGCTGGTCCTTGTAAACTACCTAAGTGTGTGGAGCACTAGAATGGAAGTGTCTTACCTCAGAGTTGGCCATATGTTCCTTAGGAAGAGAAAAGAGGAGCAATTATGTTTCCATGGAAAATAGAGAGATGCAAAATTAATGATTTCTAAATAAAATAGAATCTGAGGATGATAAAAATTTAAGGCAATATCTAAGAAATAAGCAAATCATAAAAACCTGACTACTTTTATCTAAACTAACTGAAAGGTTACCTTCATAATTTGCATTTAAAATAAAGAAAATTACTTTAAAGTCTCCTGCACTGTAGTAAATCAATGTAAACAAGCTTTTCTTGTTCTTGTTGAAAAATGCGGCTTTTGGAGATTAAGCAGAAGTGCTGGATTAAAGACCAAGTAAGTAAAAAGTAAGTAAAAGTTTGGCAGAAAAGAGCATTGGTTCAATGGTGCATACAATCTGAACCCAAAAGTCTTTCTTTCCCTGGGATGTCGTCTTCAGTGGTGTCGCTATGCAGAATAGTGATAATGTTCATAGAATTTAAATTCAAGAAATTAATTTTGATTAGTCATTGAGGTAATTCTGCCCTATATATAATACAGTATTTTTGTTCTTTCTTTGAATTAAAGATCTTTGCTGTAGCTTTAAGAAAATTTTTGTTCATTTGGCTGAAGATATTTAAAGGAAACATGTGGTTATTACCTTTCCTCGTATTGGGTTTAATGATTTTACCACAGAGGCTCTTACCTCAGTTGACTCGTTGCTAGTTTCCTGCCAAGAAAAGATGGCAGTACAAAGTATAGTGAGGGTGATATCATTTCAAATTTTATAAACTCTGAGCAATTTCTCAGTAGAATTCTATTTATAAATTACTAGACAACCCAGATCAAAAATATGTTTGAAGACAGTAAAATCAAGTATGCTTATGTAAAATATTATTGAATCATATATATTGTTCTATAAAATACCCTTGATTAAGTGTTACTTTATCCTTGTGAACGTGTACAAACAATAAGCAGAGACAAAATTACCTACTAGTCCGTTCATTCACTAACACCTGCGTAATCACAGCTACAAGGTTAAAGTAACAAAGCCAGTTGTCTCAGAACGCTCTGCACAACTCACCAGCCATTTTGAATGTGTGTCTGAGAAGTTCAGGGAAAGAATAAGTGCCCTAAAGCTAATTTTCAAAAAAACCCCATTGTTTTCTACTGTAAGAATATATACCTTTATGACATATCTTTAAGAAAAAATTTGGTACCTTGATATTTTCACTCTCTCTTTCTCTCTGAAGCTCTCTCTGCTAAAGTTAAGGAAGTATACCTTATAAAATGCATTTTTCGAGAGAAAAACTTTCAGAATAACTCAGATTTCTTTGATGTTTCTTATCCTGTTCAGTTCATTGATGCATTGTTCAAGGATAGAAGAGATAACTATTAGTTTGAAAAGACATGCGTGAACAAAAAACTAAAATAAAGTGTACTTCAAAGTGTGCTGTTGTAAATTGAAAAAATAAATATCTCTTTATGAATGTCTTCATATTTCTTGTTGTATCATTTCTAAGCTTATTTGTTTGCTATGCTGTTCTGCATGAGCTCTCAGTATGTAAATGTACACTTAAGTATTTAAGAATTGGTTTCCACTCAATTTTGTTTTCTCTGATTTTCATTTTGTTATAAGCACAATTCTGAGGTCTTTCGATCTTAACACTTGCTCCCTTGTCTTAATTCTATAATAGATCATGTGAAATCTTTCTTACCTTTCTAGAGTCCACTGAGGTAGGCTACACACACCCGGCGAATAAAAGGTTATGTTAAAATTAATTCAGACAAATTAGATTATCTATTAAATCTTTTAAATAATGGCCTCAAGTTAAAATTTGATATTCTTTTACTGAACAAGTCACAAATTCCTAGGCATCTATAATGTGTTATTATTGACAGATAAGGAATGTCCCAGTGTAATGAGTATAGGAAGTTGTACAGTTTGTACACTTCTAATGCGGTCATGCAGAGGAAAGTGGACGTGTTTTGAAAAGAGCGAAACATTTAGATATAATTTAAAATTTAAAGCAGCTCTTATCAAGAAAAGGCTTGGTCACTTCAAGCAAAAATATTTTCCTTGAAAATTAATTTTCCTAGATAAGTGAGTTTGTGTTTTAAGAGTAAATAGATGGCACTTACCTGAAAAACTTTGAAAATTTTATCATTTTTAAGGATTTCCTATAAAAATTAAAGTGTCAATTACAAAAGTGATAAAAGTACCACATAATATATGTATGTACCAAAGCATTATACGGTATCATTAAAATGTGAAAAAAAGATAAACATGCTAAACCTGAACAAGTGTTTTATATTTCAACACATTTCATTTAATTAGACAAACCAGTAGAACTGTCAGATAAAAGGAAAAAACTCCGTGGTTCAGTTTTACAAAAATTTTTTAAATCTAATGGAGTCACATTGCACAATTCTTTCTTCACCTGGCTTAGATATGAATCCACGACTACCAAAGTGTCTAAAGACACTAAACAGAGATTTCCCTGAGAGTAATTCAGGTACATGAACATAAATAAGAACTAGGATAAAGGAGACACTCAGTACTCTTGATGAGTGGAAGAGCGGAGGCCCGAGGGAGAGGCCCCTGGGTCCAGCTGCCCGCGGTTTACCTCGCTGCTGCTGCTGTCTTGCTGGCTCTGCAAAGAATATTAAGACCATAAATAGAGTTACTGGACTGAATGGATTATTAATGCCCCTGTAGCAGCAGGTGACAAAGCTAACTCTAGGCTCAGTACAAAAAATGACAAAACTGTAAGTCCCACGTTTGAGGGCATATAAAACAGAAAAGAGCTGTAAATGGTTAGTGCATTCTGCTTAATTAACCACTCCTCTTACCAGTATAAAAAAGGTGGCAGAAGGCTCTGTGTGCTGTCATTTTAAGAAGCCTAGCATTTCAGTGAGAGTAAACAGAGGTCCACAGAGGAACAGCAGTAAATAACTACTAGATCTTGGCAAAAGGGGCGTGGCCTGGAAGCATGTCGGGACTGTATTGTAGCAAATCAACACATGGGGCCAAGACGAGTGGTATTCTTGGAATTCAGGGTAGAATACTTACTTGAGAGATCTCTGTATACCTAAGAGGAAATTTCTGTGAAAAAAAATCCAAGAATTATAAAATAGGAACAACCCTCAAACCAAACAAATGGCAAGAACAATATAACACTAAACATGTAACACAATTAACTCTGTCATTGTATTTTTTAAAAAATGTATAATAGAACATTTGCCAGAGACCAGTTTTCCCTGGGACCAAAAAGAACAAACAATCCTAATTGCTTATTGACAATTACCAAAGCAAAAGTGTTTATTTTCTTTTTTAAAATTATGGCAGCTAATTTTAAAAAGTCTATAAAAGCCCTGAGTTATTTAGTTAACCCAGAATGAAAAACAAAACGTATTTAGTTTTCTAAGCTATTTCTGTTCCATGATAATCCTAAAATGATTTTAAACCAATATAAAAATTTGAGGGTAACATGTAATTTCTTAATTAAATCTTTGGGCTTTGTTTTTACTATCAACTGAATTATGTAAAAATAATGACAATTTGTATTTGGACTATGGAGATAGGCCTTAAGAATAAACCAGGCATCATGGTACACACACGTAACCCCAACACTCGGAGAGGATGAGGCAGGAGGATTGCAAATTCTGGACAAGTTTAGGCAGCTTAGCAAATAAGTGAATCTCTGTCTCAGAATAATAAAAAAGAATGAAAGACAGAGAGAGCAAGCTAAGACTCTCAGTCTTGGTGGGAAGGCGCTGAGTTCCGTCTCAAGGGCCAAAAGGAAAAGAGCCAAGAACGGAGAAAAGGAAGCAGAGCAAAGTCAAAGGAAACAGAGAGGATGAGACGAAGATGTGAGGACAGTTAAGCAGCGGCACAGACAAACATTGTTTGCTTTGGAAGAAGAGTTTCCTACTCTTGGGCCAGGGTACAGATTGACTTTGCTTCCAAAAGCAGGATGCAGGGGAACACGTGGCTTTATGTTATACTGGTAAAGAAATATTGAATACCTATAACAGTTTTAGGAGCATGCTAATGTCACAGTGGACCTGATGTTATTTGTTAGGTTATATAATACCTTACTTCTTTGTTTCTTTTCAGATTTTTAATTTTTTATTGTGGGGCATTCCTATTTCAATTCGGATGTTTTATTTGGTGGCTACAACTTTGGAGGACTCCATAAAGGTTACTTCATCACAGCTCCGACATCAAGACCTCAGCGGCTGATGAGAGATCAGCTAATGCATGAAGTCACCCCCACGCCCCCGAGGTTGCCGGGCCATGGTTCAATGGCCTGCAGGCTTTTGGAGGTTCTCTCCAGTACTCACCGGCATGGCTACAGCGGCAGCTGCCAGGCAGGTGAGGATGAGAAGCTTCATGGTTTCCGAGTCCTACATGGAGGATGAGGGGGAAAAGTTGGTCTCATAAAATTTCTTTAAAAATTCCTGATTTTTCCACAGAGGGGCAAATTATGATAAAATGGGTTCATTTGAAATGTAGTTTTAAATATTGGTATTCAAAGTAAGTATCATTCTTATCTTTTTTCTTGGTTTTTATATCACTCTGAAATACCAATTTCTTAGCAATATTTTTTATTAACACTCTAAGATAAGATATTTGGTCTTAATTTGGCAATAATGCCTTCCTTAAAGGAATTTTAAAAATCAATATTTGAAAACAGTGTGAAAACAAAAGCTTTTCCTTCAGATCATGAGATTTGTTAAAGTGGGCAAAAAAGTAAAATCCACTGAGAGTTGGCTTTCCTCTTATTTGAAAAGTTTTGAAAAAGTATTTCATTAATGAATCTGTTTAAAGTAGTCTGTTCTTTGTGAAAAATATTGTCGGTCCTTATTAGACACTAATAACTGCCATGAATTAACCTTTGAAAGGACCTAGTTCTCCCTTCACAGTGTGCTACCTGGGATGCGCATAACACGACTATGAAGATGATGAAGATGATGGCATTGGTCCAGACTCAGGCGCCTCACGTCTGATTGCTACAGTGCCATCAGACTTCTCGAACCCAGAAATACTGGTATTTACACTTCTTAAGAAAACAGTTTCCAAAAACCGTAGGAGAAAAACTGAGCCAAGTTACACAAGCAGTTTGTTCATGCATTAGTCAACAAATGAATACCAGAATGTCTTTACACACTGCTTCAGTTTACAAAGTGCAGCATCTGAATGCATTAAGAAGACGTTTTAAAACTTCCAATTAATTCACTATATTTCCTTTTCTTACCCTTCCATATAGCTAATCACCTTTATAAAAGTAGCCATTATATCTACATGTTTTTCATTAATGTAGATATATTACAGAATTAATTAATTAGGTAAATAATATAGAATAAAAGTGGCCCTGGGGTATTCTACCAAAATGGTCTTTGCTATGGCAATTATCAAAATCAGAAATTATTTTGCATAAGTTTTCATAGAATTGAACAAAACTAACTCAAATTTAACTCAAGACTATTGAAATTATTTACCTATTCTTTCAATATATGATATTTTTGTTTCAAAATTATCAGAAGAACATGTGGACTTTACAAACCTCTATTTTCACCCAATGCTTTTAGGTGTTATCACGATTTGGAAGTGTATATTTAAACTACCAGTATATAAGAATGCATCAGTATTTTCTAAGCATATAGAAAAATTATAGGTACATCGTATAGTCAGAAATTAGTAGTGTGACATTGCAGCCACTTTACCAATGTGAAAAACATACCTTGAACCCAAGCCTGGGCAGCAGGGAGCTGTGTTGGTGGTGAAGGGGATAGCCAATGCCCTTTTTCACAGCTATTTAAACCTAGTGATCAGTGATATGCTAATTTTGTGGCTTTGTTTCAACCAGTAGGCTTATTTAAATTCTAAGAATTCTCTCAAATGCGAAATTAAGTTTCTGCCTAATTCCTTTCCAAGGAAACTATGAGGAAAGCTAGCAACAAAAGACTGATTCATGCCACAACGACAGATTATACAGGGAATAGAGTGACATTAGTAAAAATTAAAAGACAAAAATTTATAAACTTATGATTGTTATAGGAACTTGATTTTTATGTTGAATTAACCACTGAGAAAATTCCTGAAAAATTAAATTTGTGTGAAGGAAGTTCTTGGGACAAAATAGAATCTTAAAGATTTCAAATTTTAACAATATACTAGGCTACCAAAATAATTTGTAATTTGTTTAACCTGTGAAAGTGCTACTTTTTGTCTAGTAGTTTGATTCTTTACATAGTATGTCGTCTTTTTATAAGAAGAAAATACAATTGCTCTATAAATTTTGGCAGTATTTCAGCTACACTAAGTTTTTCGTTTAACTATTATATTGTTTAATCAAATTAATAATTATTCTACAATTTAAAAGGTTTTAGTAAAAACATAAATTCTTCTAATTTTCCATCTTTTAAAATAAAGATTGGGTGGAAGAAGTCACCCTGGAAACGCTGGAGGTTTTGGGGAGTGGGACTCCACAGCAAGGTGTGGTGCGTTTGTGCCCGAGGGCCTCATCGGGCAGCCCCGGGGTCGGACTCGGGGCTCCGTGGGCCGCCTTGCGAGAGGGACTTGCAGATGAGCCTGAGGTCCAGCCGCGGGCCGGCTCCTTCCGACAGCCCGACGACCCCGGGCTATGACGGGGTCCAGGCTCTGGGCGGGTGGAACCCCAGCTGCGCAGCCGCTCCGCGGAACCGCTTCCTGCTGCAGCTCTTGGGGTTTCCGGACCGCCGCTGTTACCGTCTCGGTTCGCTTTCGCGCACAATGCAGGCACGCACCACAGCCCGAGGGAGAAAAGAGAAGGGGAAAAATCAGTGAGGGTGATCTAATCGCAGGGGTAGAAACTGACAGAGCCACAGCTGGCTTTGAAAGTCTAGAGGAGAGTTACATGGGCACAGGGCAGATGGGGAAAAAGTGGGCGAGAAGCTAAGTGAAGGAGACTTCCTGGCAGAGATAGAGACGGACAGGGCCGTGACAGGTTTTGAAGTACAGGAAGGTTATCTGGCAAAAATCCTGATTCCTGAAGGTACAAGAGACGTCCTTCTAGGTACCCCACTTTGTATCATTGTAGAAAAAGGGCAGATATAACAGCATTTGCTGATTATAGGGCAGCTGAAGCAACTGACTTAGAACCACAAGCACCACCGCCTACCCCACCCTGGCAGCCACTCTTCCTCCAACTTCCCAGCCTGTTGAGCTTTCCTTAGACATCTTCAAACGTTTATTTTTGTATCGATCTTTAAAAGGAAAGATTGCTTTCCCCTCTAAAGGTACAGATGAGGATTTATGTGGGTATTTATTTAAACATTTTGAATGTGCAATTCAAAGAGGAGAATTTTGTAGTTAGCTCCAAGTAAAAGAGCATGCTTATAAAATTTAACAGAATTTAAGAAGTTATGGAAGTAGAATTTTCCCTTAAGAC
Source organism: Dinomys branickii (assembly GCA_004027595.1). Classification (NCBI taxonomy): domain Eukaryota; kingdom Metazoa; phylum Chordata; class Mammalia; order Rodentia; family Dinomyidae; genus Dinomys; species Dinomys branickii. The sequence goes on along the minus strand of PVLD010012882.1, from coordinate 5,756 downwards.
AGGAAATTATAAATGAACTTAGTTATCAGAATGTAACTGCTCTATGACATAAATAACTATATATATGTGTGTGTAAAATACGGTGACTTGAGTTGGGTATGTGCCAAAGTCTATCATCAAGTCTTGTCTGAAAAAACAGAAAAGGGGTGTATTTGTGAATGGTTTAGAACGCAGAACAGTGGTGTCCTCGCAGTGCCTGTATTCCTAGCTGTTTAGAAGGCTGAGGCTGGAGAGTCACTAGCCCAGGAATTTGAGGCCAGTCAGGCAATGTAGTGAGATGTGTTAACATAATAAAATAAATGATGCCCAAAATGGTAATTTCAAAAAAGATAAATGTGTTGTTAGAATTGTTTCTTTCCACCCCAACATTGACTCATGTGAAATAAAATACCCCTAAAATCCTGCTGGAGAGAATGACACTCATTAGGTGGCTGCCTCGTAAGTCCACAAAATTAAAAATATTTTTTTTAAATTGTGTTTTTCCTTTCTTTTGGAGGGAAGGAGGACATGATATTTAGGATAATAAAAATGAATTGGGAACATTACCACAATTCCAGACTTTCTGTTGAATTGATGCATTTTAATAAATGTTTGGAAGTATTTATGACTATTTAAAATAAACTTGACCAGTGCATCCTTGTAGATGTAACATGTGGAACTGTCACCTGAGCTTTGCTTTGTTTCAGTGCTGAATTATTTCTCAGTGTTCATTAATACTTGATACATGGGTGACACTCCATGCTTTCTATGAGCATTCACTTTAGTATGTTATTATGAAAACAATTCAACACATTAATCTGACTTTTCAGTAATCAGTAATTTTAGGTTGAATTGAAGATTATGTAAAAACACAAGTTTATCCCAAGGGACCATCATCAGACTGGTACAGATCCAGTCCCACCAGATGAAACCTCAAAAATAATGCATTTTTTGCTAATGTTTGTGGCTCTCTCTGTTCCCTTAAAGGAAAAATAAAGTTACCATACAGCAAAAAGAAAAAAAAGAAGATTGGGTGAACAGAAAAGCTCCTCTTACCAATCCCAAAGTTTACTCTTAGAATGAACTAGCTTTGCACATCTTACAAAAAAATTTTTGTGTTCAAAAAATAATCATATATAGATAGCATTAAAATAAGTATTATTATAATTGTTATTTTGCCTTCTTACAAAGGACAATTATATATTTTGACTTTTAAAAGTGTAATAATATTTATGACATATTCATGTGACAGGAGTTTTTTTGAGTTAAAAGAAATTTCAAAGTGATTTGGAGTTTCCACACTGGGGCTCAGGAGAGATTGTATTTTTGTACGTTAATGTTCTCTGTGAGATTATCTTTACTGATGACTGATTCACATCAATTTAGACAACTTACTAAAATATATTCAGGGGGCCAAAGACAAGCCTCATTGGCTGGACTATAATTCCTTGATTCATCTTGTCTCAGGTGTCTATCCAAGACGGTTGATTTTACCTTACTCTCAATTCAGAGTCATGCTCCATGAAAATCTACTCTAATTGCAAGTGTTCATTTATCATGTATTTATTGTACTTATTCAGAGAGGTGGAAAACTGGAGAAGATACTAGTGGTGAAAAAAATAAGCAGCACATAGTAGGTGGGCAACTAACATGTGAAAAGCAAATAGTTTTTCTAAGTCACAGTAGTCTAAAAATAGAGACCTGCGCAGGGCCCCTGGAGTATACATGGGCAGCTGACTGGGGGCTTCCAGGAGAAGTTCCCTTGGCTAGAAGTGTAATAGTAATGGGAACAATTGGACTTAAGGATCAGATCAGCCACCTCTACTGAATTTCTCTCTCTGTTTTGGAAATTCTCATGAACTCAAAATGCAAGTTTCCCTGTCTATAATCAACATCTGTACAAGCTGTCTACAATTCCTTAGCGGTAAAGATTACTCTAAAGGATATAAATTAGATTTGTCTAATGTTGTCATTGTATAACTATGAACTATAATTTATGAAAACCATGGTTTTATATATCCATTGTAAGTCTACAAGATTGTAATAAGTTTACTTGGTATATTTTAAACATTTTTTATTTTTTTATCAATTAAAGTTGGCTAATTCTAAACAGCAGCAGAGCTTAAATGTAAAGTATGTATTTAGCGCATTTGTATTCAGATGAGCCTTTGCCTCAGGAGTAAAGAAAATGTCAAATTATTACCTAAAGGTCGATATGAACTACCTAGTGTATGTTGAACATATCATTGGTCATTCATCAGTGGTCACTTGTGATAAGAGTGGGTCTGGTCTTAATCATTAGGGTAGAATAGCACACCTAAATCAGGCCTTCTCCAAACATACAAGGGCGAGGTCACCTATAATCATATCACACAACTGTCTTAGAATCTCTAAACAAAAGTGGAAATAGATCTGATGAGGGACACCCAAATAGAATGTTTCTTTGTTTTTCCACTTCGAGATAATGGAGAAATATATCTTTTTTGGTTTATAACCATTAAAATTCATTTATACAAAAATGAATGGTCATAACAATACCCTTTAACAATATGTTTAGATTTTGAAAAACTATGCTAAGAAGTGAATTTTACTGTGCAATATTATGTACATTACTGTTTTATTTTCTGCTCCATACTTAACGCCTGCTTTGAGGGATTCATTCTGTATGAAGCAAACCAGGAAGTTTCAGAGGTAGCTCTTCAGAGTCCTCTGAGGACATGAGCTTAAAGGTTGATGATTGCTGAGTCTTCCAGAAAAATATTCTTTTGTTATGCAGTAAGCAGTGGTCAACTTTCAGGAAATGCTGAGAAATGTGAATGTGAAAAATATTTTTGCATTTTTGTGGAAATTCATGCATTCCTTGAAACTTTCGAAAGCTCTCATAATGGGCCCTTAGTAGCTGTTCTTGAGGATTGTATGAATAGGAGTTTGGCATCCAGAAACATGAAGGCCAAAACAGAGCTATTTTCAGGAAATTTTTGTCTAGTATGAATTTATAATAGCACTGAAATTTGGGATTTGCAATTAGTTTCATGTTGCATTGGAATCTTGCTAACAGATGTCTAAAGAACTGAAACAAAACCCAAAGTGTAAGTAATGCCATCTAATGGAGCGGCAGTGATGTGAGGCCCTGGGGTCCAGTTATACATTTATGTCCAAACCCTCACTCACCAGCCATGTAACTTAGGGTAGACAGCTGTGGCTTGCTGTTCCTGTATGTTCACTAACATCCGCTTCCTACATGATCGGAAAAAGCATGAGATTGCACATTTTTATCAGCATCTGAGACAAAATAAGTAGAATTTTAGGAATATCCAGTATTTAAAAAATGACCTTTGAAACTTTGGAAAATTTGTTACTTAAACTGTTTAACTTGTATTTGTGTAGAAAATGTGTGAAGGGAAAAAGACAAAATTTCTAATGGAGACCAGTAAGAGATTTGGAGTGGGGCAGCGGAGGTTAGCGGAAAGGAGAAGTTTGAAGAAACCCTGTACTATCTGATGTTTTTACCTACCAGTGACTAAACCATTCCTACTTAAAATTTAATTATTTAGGGTTAAAATTCAGGTCCAGATTTCATTGTGGTACATCCTAAGAATTGCCTCCTTAAACAAATTTCCAGTGAGAATTGCTGGTGGTCTATGGGACAGTCTTTGAAGTAGTCCAAGAGCTGAAAATGTAATGCCTCTTCTTACCCAGGAGTAAGAAATTTTATATAAAATACTATTAAAATAATTATTCATGGTAATTATGCAAACATAAAGCATGAATAGAAAAAGTAGAGATGTAAAAAATGCTGAATCACACTGTCATTAAAGCATTTACCTTCAGAATAATGTCTAAAATAAAACACTTCTTTACCCAATACAGGGATGTCTCTGTAAGTAGGATGTTCCTACAAATATTGTCTAAATAATACTTACAACTCCACTGTCCTGTTCCACTAACCTTGCCACTGGGCCCTCCCCAGACATCCCTGAAAATTGGACTAAAATTTAACCCTGACAGATAAATCCTACCATGTTACTACAGTGAGTTCTTTATGAAAGACTGTACATTTTGATAGATAAGGAAATTTTTATCAGTTAGAAATATCTCTTCCTTTGACTTGATATCATAACTGATATATTTGACTAAACCTAATAACTGTGTGTCCTTATTTAACAAAATTATAGGGTTATAATCCATTTAGCAGATACTATTATTAAAAACATAATATACCAGCCATTCATCAGTAGAATAGAATATATTCATTTAGTTTTATACGGTGTTTAAAATCTTAAAATTATTCTATTTGCTACACACAAGAACCATGTAATATGGGGAAAAGAAGTGTTAATTCTTCTTTTATACATAAGGAAATCAAACCTCTCATAATTTAAGTAAATTACTGTCCATAAATGCCATGTATCAACTAACAAGTAAGCAAAGACTTGGGTCTCCCAATGTCAGAATTCATTCTATTTCAAAAGTACCATGTTATATTACTGCCTATACCTTGTGGAAAGTATTGGATAATTGGATAATTGTTGGAGAAAGTGAAGATTCTGCCTTCTAGTTACTACCATACCTGTAATAAGAATGTTTCATTTCTTCTTAACTAAACTTTGGCAGCTGTTATGAGTGTCCGGAAGTGGTCAGAAAATACAGAGGTACCTGCCAGTAAATATCTGAGCAGAAAGGGGATTTCAGGTCTGAGTAAACCGAGAGAAAAGGTGACTCTTGACGATGGTGACAGGAGGTTTTGAGTGACCTGAGACTGTTTTTGCCATGGGGGTCAGAAGTCTGAAGGGAGCCTTTGTGTGCACACGCTGCTGCAGCCTTGGGTCCTGACAGGTTTGTAGAGAGGACAGAGAAGAAACTGGACACAGGAAAGCCCCAGAGACTGTGGGACGGCAGACAGAAGTGACACTGAGAGGGACGAGTGCGGGAGGACAGAGACCTCAAAGCAAGGAGGCCCTTGGATAGTGGCTGCAAGAAGCAGCTGGGATACGGAAGTGAAGGACGGTTCCCTCGCCTCCTCCAGCTTCCAGATAAAAGTGACAGCGAAGAAGGGGCACCTTTCCCAGCCGAGACGGTTAGAACATGAGATGGATTTGCCAGGGATATCGAGGTCCAAAGTCTGGTCTTGTGGGATGTAAAAGAGATGAAGAGTTTTTAGTAATAAGCTAAATTTTATGGAGGCCGTGAGAAGAGCTATAAGGAGGCTACCAAGACAGAATTGGTGAAGAAGGGACAATAAAGTGGAGGCGAATTGCGAAGAGAAGCTGGCAGACCAGCATTTAGAATATGGACGGTGATTGTGACAGAAATGAAAGCTGTAAGTACAGTACAGACGGTTTCCCAGAGGCAAAATATGTCTGCATACATATTTAACAAGCAGCCAGGCACGGTGCGCACCCCTAATTCCAGCCTTAGGAGACTGGGGCAAGAGGATCACCAGGATCATCAGTGAGCTCAGGAGCATTCTGGATCACACAGCAAGACCCGATCTCCAAATAACAAGAACCACACAACTAAGTTAGGAGGTAGCGGTTACCCCAGAATTTAACTTCGACTTGGCTGATGTAAGTGGTGCGTCGAAGTCCAGTTTAGGATGCCATGAGGTGGCCAGGAGTTTGAAATGACTCCGAATTTGGGTAAATGCGGACATACTGAGAACGAGACGAGAAGCTTACAGATGAAGAAATGTGAGGACGTGCAATGAAAACTGTAAGATAATTTTGGGGAAGCCAATCAGCAAGCTGATAAATGTGATATTTTGGAAGTTAGTATGC
>PVLD010012881.1:47100-58425 GCA_004027595.1 Dinomys branickii | reverse complement strand
ATCCCTTAACAGCAACTTAACTATATTTTAATGCCAATTCTCTAACACCAACTGTTTCTGTTTAGATACTACTTTAAAAATCTTAAATCACGTCCCCACCCAGCACTGCCGGCACAGGCTTTCTCTGTCTTCCTATCAGTACAGAAGGACAAAGGACACAGCCACTGGATCCTACGCAAAAACAGCTGGGAGAGCGGTAGAGAGTACAAGAGACAGGGCTCCCTCTTACCTTCAGCAACACCACATCCACAGTCCTGTCTGCCTTGGAGATGTCACATAAGCTGTAGCGCCTCTTGTGCCGTTCATACATCTTGCCCAGATACAGAAAAGAGACAAACTGCTGGAAGTATCCCCACTGCTAACTCAGGACCAATATGCTCATGAAAGCCCCAAGTTCTGAATACCTCGCGGTGGGCAGAAGGAGATCTTCTAGACGCTTCTGTACAGAAAATTCTTAAAGGCTCAAAATTGAATTTAAAGGAAACTGAGAAGAATCCAATTTCTTGAACTGAGAACTTCCTGGCAACTTCAGAGCACTGAGATAAGGCATTTATAGTTCATAATATAAGCAACAAATGCCTCGAGATCTCTGTTGTGTGTATCTTGATGGAAAGAGAGGCACACACCATTTCCATAACTGGCGGTAAGGACAACAGAAAAAATCCAGAATGAATTGGCTAAGCATAGTGGCTGACACATGTGGAGGAAAAATCCAAAGCAGGTAATAAAAATCCAGCGTGTACTTTACCAGAGAGGGGAAGGGATGAGGAAGACTACTGTTTCTCAAATGGATGCAAGAAAATTCATTAATCTATTTTTCCTTTAAAAAAATTTAAAAAAAACAAAGGTAGAAAAAAGTAAACTTTTCCTCATGAAAAAAATACAGAAGATACAGATGCTTTTCAAAGTGATGAGTCTTTAGTCTGTCTCTTGCTCACCAGGCAGCAGGGCTTGGTTTTAAGTTGAAAATATCTGAGGACAGCAGAGAAAAAAGGAAAAAAGACCACTCCTCCTTCTGCACTTCCCTCTGTCCCTCCCTTCCTCCTCCCTCCCTCCCTGCCCCAGCCCTTCCCTGCCCCAGCCCTGTCCCCTCTTTTTCTTCTTTCTCAAGAACGTCACTAGTTGCCCTTTCAGCTCTGTACTGGCAGCCTGGGAGGTTTCAAACCTCACTGCAGTGGTGGGAACATGATTCATCTACAGACGAAGAGGAGAAAAACAAGGCTTCCTTTTCCAACCCGCTTCCTCTTGCTCCTCCTCCTCCTCAGTCTCCTATGAAAAAGGCTCTGTCGAGCATTACAAGATGAACTCTAGTCCTTTGATGCCAGGCTACTATGCTAATAAAGAAGGGGGGTGGTGACACCCTAAATATCACAAGTCTGTACAACAGACTTATCTACCCCAGGAAGTACACAGTATATACTGCATCTGCCTGCCAAAGGCACGCTAATGATTTAATATGAGAAAAATGTTAGCCAAATATTTCAGTTATGTCTCCAGGACCCAGAAGTGGCTATAAAACTGTCTGGCAAGGTTTAAAAATCATCAGAAGTGTTGGGGGGTAGGGAGGACAGATAAAGGGGCTTTTTTTAAAAAAAAGGGGAACGGAATGAATGGGTACATGACTTAATATTTTTCTGAATAAAAGGCACCTGGCTAGGACTTCCTCTCCCTTCAAGGCTTTCGTTTACATTAACTGGGCCTTGCATGTGGCTATTACTTCATCTGTCTGTTTTTGTGCTACTCCAGACCTTGCCAGCTGCCACCCTACCCAGTATTATATTCTAGACTATATTCACTCCGTTTAGATATTCCCTTACTTAGACTGTAAATGAGTTGGGAGAAAAAAGAAAGAAGGAAGCAAAAGACAGGAAGGAGAAAGGAAAAAAAAAAAAGCAACAGAAACTCAGAAGTATTTTCTTTCCAGGAGGAGCTGGCATTTATTTTATTTAAGTTGGACAGAGTAGTCCTTAAGTAGACCTGGAAAATATGAAGGCAGGGCTTCAAATACTAGGACAGAAAGGAAGAAAAGAGATTTAATATTTAAATTAGCATTGATGTTGCAAAGAAAAATGATTTTAAGATTTGAAAGGAGGTATGAAAGGGTACAGAAAGTCTGATGAGTCACCATTTCCTTCAGCCAGGCATTTAAGTTATAAATTTGCTTAAGTGAGAGAAATACAGCAAAATCAACTAAAAATGCAAGCATTTTCTCATCTATCAATACACCACAATCTCAGCCATATTTCCCTCCAAGCCCCTTAGTGTCTCCACAAAAGCATGAAGGCAATGAATCCCCTTTTCCTGAGTGCCCCCACACCTGTCAGTCTTGGCTCTGTAAAGTTATCAACCTATACATTGAAACAGATGCTGCTTCTGAAGAGACATTACAAAAGGCAGAGATAATGTGAAATATTAAAAAGTTGTAAACAAAACTTTTGCTCAAGCTTACTAAAATCACAGAAATATAGCCAGAGATTTATAATGTTTTAACTATGTGGTCTACAACACAGACTGAAGATCCTGTAGGTTTTAATTCATAGAAAAATTGATCATTTATTATCCTTTCTGTATCAGCTTTCACCAAGTTATAATTTAGAACTCTCCCTTCTCTCTACATGAATAAAAAGAAAAAAGAAAAAGGGAAAGGAATGAAATCAAATCAAATCTGCCTCCCCCTGCTCTCAACATGGTTTGTTCCTCCCTGCCACTCCCTTCTGTTCTAATTAGAATCAAATGTTTCCTGCTTCCAAGGTTCCCAGGCATCTCTCTAGGGACCAGAGATTCTTTAATCACCACGAAGTTTTTCCATCCCACCCCCATCTAACTAGTGACTTAAGTATAAGTACTCTGTATCAATTTAACAGATACTCTGCGCCTTGTAGTAGAGACAAACATAACAAATAAACAAGACCTCTGCCATCAGAAAGTTTATACAATCAGAGAGAAATGTTTCAGAATAATACAGATTCTTATTTAAGAGACATGGATTGACCCTTTAAAAAAACTTCTGGCTACTGGCTTTTTCAAGCTGGAAATTTAGATTTTCTAACCTTCCAAACACATAAATATATTAACAAGACAATGTAAGCTGCCCTTACACATAGCTGTTCCTTCTTGGAAAACAAATGTTCTGGGTGGGAGAAAAAGAGAGTCTGTTTTGTTTTCCCCTCTGTATCTGCTCAGCACTTCCCCACAGAAGACAGAATCTATAGTCTTGTGCTTTTGCTGCTGATGTGACAATTCCAAGTTTTTATCAAAACCATCTGGAACCGATGTTACTGTGTTAGCATTTTGAAACACAGTAACCAATCATTTCATACTTACACCAGAGCTGAGAACTACGAATTTAAAGGATGTTCCTTTTCTTTAATTTTGGGAACTGATGGTAAAACATCATTTATGAGCACCACTATAGTAATTATTTACATGAATCCTACCTCTCTTTGCTCTGTGCCCACCATCCTCACCTGCATCTACAGCAGAGCACCAAGCTCTTTAGAAGTCACCAGTGCTCCTGCATTGTCTGAGAAAAAGTATAAACATATTTTCCATGTCTTCATTTAGCTACAGTATTTAACTTAAACTTTCTCTTGGTTTATTTAATTGTAAGATCCAACACTTTATTTAAACTGTTTACATGTTCTCAAGGTCTGCACTGTGTGATTTCTTCAGTTTTAGTTTAGGCAGAAACCTAGTCCAAGAACAAAGCTTCTGAATCAGGACACCACCTAGTGGCCAGAGGATGAATCAATGGGGGAGGGCATGTGTCTGATGTACATATATTTCCTGAAATCCCAAATGAGTATGATGCGGCAGCATGTGATTGGAGACTGGCCAAATAATGCACTGATGATCAAGTTAGTCTCTGCAGGGAACCCAGGTACTTAAGTGAAAACTCAAGGGTTCTTTCTTCTAGGCTTGTCTGTCTGCACCATCCCCTCTTCCTTTTTGTTCCTTCCCTCTCCCTCTCAGCAAAGGCCCTCTGAGCAAGGCTTCCAGAATGGAAGGAAGACATTGAGGGCTTGGACGCCAGATCACAACTGAAGTACCTTGTTGCTCTGTCAGTCTGACACTAAGAGATCTTTATCATTTGTTACATAGCTCATAAGGATGTGGGTGAATTCAGAGAAAGAAAGAAAAAGGAATTGAGACAGTCTTTTAAAATCTGGAAGACAAATTACAGTAATCATCCTTGTTGCATACATATTCCACATCTACTTTTCACATGAAACGGGGAGGAATAGTTTTACCATGATTAACAATTTTGATTAATCTATGATCTCATTAACTTAAAAACAGTGAGTCGTCCAACTTTACATATTTGTTGTAGCAAAATTTATTAGAATACAGACCAGACAACTGGGTCTCCACTTGAATAACTCCTGTCTGCTTAGAACAACAGACAGCTTCACATAAGGTGTATGAATAGAGAGGACAAAGAAGATAAGTTATTTACAACAGCAGCAAAAGGCATTGTTTTCATCTAGGATATACTTTTTAATGTCAAAGGAAGTGTTCAGGTACCAGTAGTCCAGGAGAGGGAAGCTTATTATTCCCTCTTGGAATTTCTCTGGCTCCCAGATTTAAAGGTTTAAGGGTGGGAAGAAGAATAAAGGGAACTTAACAGCAAGCAGTAGGCAAACAGGTACCTTTAACAGTTCACTGCCTTTAGAAAAAACTACAAAACAATTCAGCAGAAAGCAGTAAATCATTTGATAAGAAAGCAACAATTAAGATACTAGAATATAAGAAAAATTCTCACCACAAACTCATGTTCTTTACCAGAAATAAATGTAATGGAACAAACCAATGTCAAACTTTCCTAAAATTACCAAAAGCTCTGTGAAATAAAGGGAGAGAGGAGGGGGAAAAATGTAGATGCCAAATAATAATTTCAATTAGAAAAGTAGTGAAAAAATTTACTTTAATCTTTAGAACAGGTATTCTGGAGTGAGATTTATTAGTAACATTTATTAAGTATCTCGTTTCACATATACAATTTCATTTATCCCTCATAAAGAGCTAAAAGGTGTCTGGTGCACAGTAGCACACACCTGTACTCCAAGATACTGTACTTAGAAAGCTGAGGCACAAGGGTCACTTGAATGCAGGAATCTGAGGCCAGCCTGAGTAACACAGTGAGACCCAGCTTCAGTAAGAGCTATATGGTGAAATATTATTGTTAACAGATAAGAAGTAGCATCCAGTTTAAATCAGTTGTATAAGAACACAGCTAATGAATTTGCATGAAACTGTCTTCTCACTTCCTATGATATATAGTGTCTTCTTTTGCCATTTGAAAAATCCCCCCAAAATTAAAAGAAATGAAACTAAAATAGAAAAAAAAAGTTAAAATCAGGGGACAATGAGAGTTCACTACTTATCATCAGTATTTCTCATAACTGATTTTATATAATGCCAAAAATAGGAAAAATAAAACAGATGATTCATTTTACAAAGAACACATAGAAACTATGCCACTGAATTAAATAGTCTCAGTTCCTCTATCAACATTTTAATACATTTTAGTTTTTAAAGTTTCCCACTACAATAGTATCTTACAAAAATCAGAATGAACACACCCGACACACAGACCTCGGGGTACTCGCTGCTGCTGGTATCTCCCTCAGAGTGCACTGGTGCACTCATCCCGTTCTTTCTGCAACAAACATCAGCTTTTTCTTACGGCGGTACTTCACATGTTGGAAGATAACCATCATGACTCACCACCCGCCTCAGTGCTTCTCTGGACCACGACTTTCCCAGGGTACCTCAGGCAACAGGACATCTGACTGAGCTCTCTACTTAGTGTGTTATGATGCAGAAGCTCAAAACAACACCTTCTTAAATGAGGTACACACTAGGGTGATTAAGATCAGATTGGTTTTAACAAAAACACATCACTAGAAGGGTAAGTTTATTGTGAAATAAGCTCACTTCCCGTATCTTTTATTTTTCAGTTTGACTTGCTTAAAAGCAGGTCTCCCCCACACTATAATCTTGTGATCTTATAAAATCTACTTCATATTTTTACACTAAACTCATTTAATTTACCATTTTAACTTTAAAAAGAATATTTGAATGTAGATTCAGTCACTAAAGTTAACAGGTGTTCTTTCTAACCCCAATTCATCTGTAAACCTGAAAAGCAATGCTAACTATGGAACACAGAAGAAGTATGTCATTAAGAGCCTCCCCTGAAAGGTCAGCAACCCATTCATCACTGTACTCATAAGGTACTGTTCAATCAGCTACAATGCCAACTGAACCCTGAATCACATTTCCCATCTTCTACATAATATAAAACAATTAGTAAAAGTCCTTGCTGAAAGGAATACATACTAGGTCTGTGGTGTTAAGTCTGACAAAGTTTCTGGTAACCCTGTGGGAAAGGGAAATAAGATACTAATGCAGTGTACTCTTTTGACAACAATTTCTCTGTGCGGTATAAAGTCTATCTGAAACCAGATTCCAAAGACTCAATACGTGATCAGCTATAAGCCATATTTACTATTACATTTAATCTTCCAATTGCACTTAGTATAATCACAAGAGTTGACATATAAGATAGTCCAGCACTGACAGACAAAACTCTTTTTCTTCAGAATGGCACAAAAATATAAGAGTTTTTTCTCATGTAGAAATCTTATTAACTTCATGAAGATTGTTAGGTGCAAAATTCTGGGCGAAATAAACAGAAATAACATCCCCTTTGCCTCCTAAGGGATTAAAGGTAAAACAGACATGTTCTTCCCACATTTTAAAATTCTTGAACACATTAATTACGCTGCACCAAACAGTTAACGCAAATAAATTTATATCATCCTGTCTCTCACAAATAGTCTGTACAAGCATTTTTACAAACGAGAAACAGGGTCACTATAAAATTGTTACAGAAGTTGGGTAAGAGGTGATGGCAGCTTCAGTAAATGTTAAGAGTAGAGAAGTAAAGAAAGCGAGAGGCCACAGACACTTAACAAGATACTGGGCCCTGGAGGTTAAGAGGATAACAGAGTAAGAAATGTGACTGAACAGGTTTTTGCCCCAGGCGTCTAATTAAAAAGTGGAATGGAGCACAAGTATGTAGCAGCAAAAATTTGATGATGAGTTTCAGTTTTAGATACAGTAAATATGAAGTACTTCAGATACCCAAGTGAAGCCATGGTAAGCAACTGAATCTGGCACTTAGGAGAATGACCAAGAATTAGGCAAATCAACATGGAAATCAACATGGGAACACGCTACTAAGTATTTCAAAGAAATACCGGTAACAGTGCCACCTATGGTGAACAGGTCAAACAGATAGGGATTTTGCCATGCAACTATTTCACAGACCTTCTCTAGAATAATTCTCATGTAGTTGTAGGAGAGTAAATGTTGAAACTGAATATTCTACCATTTCACAGGTAAAAATTTAAGTTTGGTCTCTTAATACACTCAACTCTTTCTGATTTTCTCTTGGTTATTTTTCTCTTCACAGAAAGTACATCCACTGACTCTAATGGATGCTGAGGATTGTTAACACAGTAATAAACATTTTATACTTCAGAATTCAATGAAGCATTACCACAAAAAAGGCCCCTAAACATGAAATGATGTACACGCAATATGTATGCCTGTCCTTTGACATACTTTCAGTTCCTTCAGTGAGATCGGCCCCAAAAACCAAAGATAACAAGAGTACACATTCTTGCTGGAAATAGGGACAAATGTTTCATACTACCTGGAAAAGGGGAGCAAGGTAAACCAAGGACACTTTGGCAACAAAATGGAAAATGAAGGAAAGTGCCAACAAGAAAGCAACTCCCATTCCATATCATTTTCTATGGAAATAACAAACTTCATTTTATAAAACAATGGCAATGAGGTAAAAGGAAACAATGCTGACATTTACTAACCAGAATTATCTAACGGGATTTCTGTCATCATCATATGCCATGGTCTATGAGTTGCAAACTAATGAAAATTAGTCACATTTATTTATCCATTAATTTAAGTTTCTACTATAAACTGCTCCATAAAGTGCCATGAGAGTTAAAAAAAATGTATGACGTATTTTTGAGTTCTCAAGAAAAACAGAGTAACGGCAACTGCATAAAACACAGACTTAGAGCTGGGCGTGGTGGCACATGCCTGTAATCCCAGCACTTGGGAGGCTGAGGCAGGAGGATTGTTGTGAGTTCGAGACCAGCCTGGGCTACAAAGTGAGCTCAAGTCCAGTCTGAACTACACAGCAAGACCCTGTCTCAAAAAGACAAAAAATAAATAAATAAAACACAGACATAAGACAACAAAGGTGGGTAGTACAGATAAAATAAAGAATTTCAACAAAATTAATGAGGATTTCTGAGTAAAGTGATTAGCCAGAAAAGTCTCATAAAGATAGTTTAACATAAAGTGAAGGAAAGAGAGAAAATGGAAAGGAGGAAGATAGATTATCAGGGGTGTGAATGAAGACACAGATATTAATGGTTGCCAGGGGTAGGAGAGGACTAGTAAGATGCCCAGTTACCTGCATCACTCACACTATTATAGAGTCTATGGTACTGGGATGGGAAAGCACTAAAAGCTTAGATTACAGAAGCCTATGGTGACACACTGGAAAGTACAGATCCGATTCAGAGGCAGCTGGGAGCCAGTGAAGACATTTGGGCACAAAATCAACACGACTGCTGTAATTCAGGAAGAAGGCACAAAAGTCTTTAGGTTTACTTCATCTAATCTCCTGTGTCTATATTTCACAACGTTTCATGAGCCACAGTCAGCCACATTTCCTACTCCTCAAGATAAATATACAGGTGAAATCTTCCAGGTCCCAGAATTAGAATGCGGTTCTTCCTACTTCAATTTCCCTGGCTGGTAAGTCAATCGCGGTTCTGGAATTCCCTCCCTTGTCTATCTACCTTTACCAACACTCACCCTTCAGGTCCCACTTTGCTTATTTAGCTTTCTCTTCCATGCTAACCCTCCTTGTAACTCCTCTTTAAACTACGGTGACTCGATTCTGATGTTCTGGTGACTCTAAATTGATGACAACCTCCTTCTTTCTTCTTTCCTCCACAGTATCTAAAATAATGAAAGACACCCAAAGGCCAGATGACTAACAGGTTACGGCTTGGTTTACCACCACAGTCACAATCTTAAGACCTTTCCAATGGCTGAACGAAGTTAGCTATTAAGCAACGAGGAAAAACAAATTGGCAGGATTAATACACGTGATGAGTAGCAAAAGAAAAACAAAGTTGGTAAGTTAAAAGAATAAAAGTCCTGGCCAAATATAAAAACAATTCAAAATGACTGTAATTTTAGGAAAAAATCTGATCCCACATAAAATTATTACTCTAGGAAATTACTGTTATTCTTCTCTACAGCTAAAAGAATAGTTGTACCATCGTCATTCAGTCCAAGGAGCCAAAGTTATGATTCAGCTTCCCATGGAAGCCTTTCCTCATCCCTCCAGGCAAACACACAGCATGGTATAGTCATGCTTTCCAAAAAACTGTACGAACGACTTGCTCTTTTTATCAACTGTCCAAAAGATTAAAAAAGTAAAATCCATTGTGAAAATGTCCATTTTTCAATGCTACTGCCATGTTAAGTTTTGATTTCCACATTCCCAAACCACATAAAATGGTTCTACTCATTTACAGACTATGATTTGGAGCTTGTGCTTTGATAATTTTATTTAAACAGAACAGGTATTTCAATGGCTTAGAAAGTTTTAAAGAAGTATAACATGACTGTTTAGTTCAGATTAAATTATGAGAATTTGTTTAGGAAGGGTTGTTTTTATAAAAATTTGTTTCAAGAGGGAAGAATGCGCCTTCACATAAGTACACACTGGGAGAGCTGTCACACACAGTAGACATTAAAGGAAGTGAAGAGGTGACTGAGCTGCTTAATGAATCTATTAACGTAGCACAATGCTTAACAGCATGAACTCTGGAGCTGGACTGCCATGAGCAAGTTATATAACCTTTCTGTTCCTTGCCTATAAAATGAGGATAAAAGTAATAAAGATAAATAGTAAAAGAAAACATCTGTTATAAAGAATGAGTGATTTTATATTATAGACACACACACACACACACATATATGAAATTTGTAGAGTGCTTGTGGCTTAAGTATATTAGTTGGTATATTATTTTTGCTTTTTGCACACTATTACATTTTTTAAAAAGTTTTAAAATTCAGCCTACAAGGGTGCATACCAGATAAAACAAGATAATTATGGTAAATTCTAATTCAAATGAGCATTCATAGGACAAAATCTTTGCTTTGTATTATATTTCCTGTAGATGTATTCTGCACCATGGGACAGAAAGCAAAGAGAAGTAACGTTAAATTTTCTGGCTCTCTGATAATTGTAGAAAATAAGCAGCCCCCAACTAAGACTAATGGAGTTACTAAGCATCTGAATGCCAAGCTGTTTAAATGTTAGGATGGAGCTGGGAAAATAGATGAAAAACCTTTAGAAACAAGGGGAAGAGGGTTTTTCATCTGAGTCAAAGGGGAAGAAATAAAGGAGACAGGAGATGTATTTATAGATGTTTTTCCTGGCCAATCCCCAAATGCCTAATTTGGACTGCAATTAAAGTGATCCTGAAATAATCCTTATCCAGAAGGCTAAAAACTACCAGTGTGACCCACTGGGTTAAAGAGCATTTGGCTTTAAAGAGGTGACTGAGAGAATAGTCTAACACTCTGACAATTTCGCCAGCCCTTCCTCTCTCTGCAAGACTCTTTTACTGCAGCCACATAATTCAATTCGTGCTCTCAGACTAGACTTTATATCTGGCTGCCACCTCTATGCCCTTGATCCTGCCATGATGACAGTCCCCCTCAATCAGGCCTTTAGAACCCCTACACGGGCTGTCACATCCATGATGCCTCCACCACACATCTCTTTTTTTTTAAAAAATAAAAGTACAAAAAACATATTAACAAACAGACACCAATTAGCATAAAAAATAGTACAATCACAACTAATCTATAGACAAGGTGACATGGTCTCAACAGTGGTTACTGCTTTATCCATTGATATCTTCGAAGTCTAAATATATGAACCCATATACAGACATGCAAATTTAGTCAGACAATCCTCTCAACAACAGAAAAAAACACACAAACCAAAAATCCAAAGACAAAAAACAAAACAGGCAAACAACAACAACAACAACAACAAAAACCACCAATAGTTGCTGCTTTGCATATTGATATCTTCGAAGTGTGTGTTCAGGATAACACATACAGACATACAAGATTGATCAAATAACCCGTCATCGATTATTCCTTAGCATTAAGTGATATAATACAATAGTAGAA
>PVLD010012881.1:0-47000 GCA_004027595.1 Dinomys branickii | reverse complement strand
GTATCCACCACACATCTCAGTCAAAACACAGCCCTGTCCTTCCTTTGACACTTTTAGAATTGTGTCAGAACTTACTCATCCATTATCATGGTAATATGAGTACTGATTGTGAAAGCCCCATGAATCAAGACTTCATTTAGTTCTTTGGGTTTCTTAGCCTTCAACTAATGGTTCATGCATAAGGCAGTCCCTCTTTATCCATGAGTGATATGTTCCAGGATCCCCAAAGGGTGCCTGAACCTGCAGGTGGCACTATACCCTACATATACTTGCTTTTCTCTGTATTACCTGCAGCAATGGTATATTGCATCTAGGCTAATCTGTCCTTCCATGTTCTATTCTCTGAATTTACTCCCTGATGCATCCTTGGTAATCACTATTCTTGCAGTTTGAGACTGTTACTAAGTGAAATAAGGGTTATTCAAACATAACCACTGCAATACCATGACAACTGATCTGATAGCCAAGATGGCTATTAAGTGAGAGTAGTTAGCATATACAGCATGGATACCCCTAGACAAAGGGATGATTCATGTCTTGGAAGCAAAATGGCACAAGATTTCATTGTGCTACTCAGAACATGAGAATTTAAAACTTATGAATTATTAATTTCTAAAATTTTCCATTTAGTATTTTTAGCTCATGGCTGACCACACAGCACTGAAACCATGGGAAGTGAAACTGTGATGGGGGTAGGAGAAGGCTATTGTACCCATCTCTCTGAAGAGGATTTTTTATGGATTATATAAACTCTTCCTCAGGAATTCAAACTGCTACAAGCACGCAGATTCAGAAGCTCCTTTATTCAATCATTTATATAATCCATATATTTTGGATACAGATATACACACTAGAGAAAAAAGCACCATCTCTACTGCCACAAGCAAATGGCATTAAACTTTATCAATAAATGATCCTAACAGAAATTAATCAGTAGCTGGGGATATAGGTGTGGTACAGTGGTACAGTGCCTGCCTGGCAAGCATGAGGTCATGAGTTCAATTCCTGGTACAAAGATGGAGGAGGGAGAGAGGGAGAGAGAGAGGGAGGGAGAGAGGGAGGGAGAGAGGGAGGGGAGAGGGAGGGGGAGGGGAGAGGAAAAAGAAATTAATCAGTAAACGAAAGAAATTCTGTGTATGGTGAATATATTTTAATGAAAAACACCAGGATGAATGTAATCAATAATATACTGCAAACATTTACTAATTAAAAGAAATTTTAAACTATTTTAATAAGGTATAACTTACATACAAAAAGCTGTAAGTATTTAATGCATATAATTTCACCAATTTGGAGATGGATGCTTTTTGAAAATACAAATCATCATCTGGGTAGGTTTGTAAGGTCATCCATTCTGAAGACAGACTGACTGACTACACATTGATTTTTAGGTTATTTCTTCAGGTATCTTTGGGTCTTTTTAAATATCTCTGTAATTAATGTGAATGGTTTCAATACAACCCTTGAAAAAACAACTGTTTCCCATGAAACTTTTTAATATACTCTGCACAAAAGTCAGTTATTCAAGACCAAGTGTCATGGAGGCATTTTGAGCATTTCAATCTGTATTAGCTCACAAGACTATATAGTTCTGACTTGTTATATATTATATTAGTACATTTAGCATAGCAACCATGAAAACTAAAGATGATGATGTATTATCAGAGCCACTGTCTGAGCTCCCAGTGCAGCAGCGAACAGAACAGGTAGAAGGTCTTTGCTCTGTTCCTTCAATATGTCTTTTGCAAGGTTATTAATAGGATTTCTTTTCTGACTCCTATGTAAGAATATTATAATAAACAGTGGTATTCAAAAGAACACAGCAGTATTCAACTAGCTACTGTCATTATGTGTCTTTCACACAAGTACAGTCTTCCTGTGTCTAAATTTTAATGTCTCTGTGCCTCCAACTTTCACAATGATAAAGCTGAAAAGATAATGCGACAGGTCTGTATGGATGAAAACATGGCTAAGGCAGAGCAGTTCCCAGTGGAATATATAGTAGGTCATAAGAGGTATTACTATTTCACTGGCTCTATTTTTCAGTGTGAAGAAGAGCAAAAGTAGGCCTCTGAGAGTCAAATGGCAGCCTAGAGCAATTCAGCTCATTCAAGAATGGAGGAAAAGTGCACCCAGGTAGACTCCAGTATGCATTTCAAGCAGAGAACACAATGAGTACAGAGCACAACCATGAATTTATTGAGTAATAGGAGGTTGGTAGGGGGCTGGGGATATAGCTCAGTGGAATAAACGCTTGCCTAGCAAGCGCAGGGTCCTGAGTTCGATCCCCAGTACCGCAAAAAAAAAAAAAAAAGGAGGTTGGTGTGGCTGGCAGTTGGACTGTAGGATGGAAGAGCACTGCCGAGGGACTGACTGCACAAGCAACCTCAGGACTCAGACTGTACAGTACATATATGACACATCATGAAGTTTAAAACTAAAGAGCTCTTTAATTTACTCAAACCAACAATCTGTAACATGGGCTAGACCAGTGGTTGGTTTATGTCTCCCCTCTTTCCCTCCTTCTGTTGTCCCACCCCTATACAACCCCCATGCTGAAGATTGAACCCAGGGCTTCACACATGCTAGACACTATAAGTTGTCCAAACTGGCCTTGAACTTTGATGTCCCGCTGCAGCCTCCTAGGTAGCTAGGATTACTGGTAGGTACTACTATACCCAGCTAGACCTGTGGTTCTTGAAGCATGGTCTGCAAAAGCTTGCTGGTACCAGATGTCTTTTTCAGAGTGTATATGGGATCAAAGTATTTTTATACAAATGCTAAGGTATGATTTGCCTTTTTCATTATGTTGACATTTATACTGACGGTTTCTTGGCATAAATGAAGGCAGTGGTACCATTACGTTCTTTTACATTCTATTACATTCATTACACCTATACCACCACATCTTTCTAGAAAAGACATAACAAGATCATTTTCATATGAGAATGTCCTAGAGGAAGCTATAAACACTATTAATGTCAAGCATGCACAAAATACTTCAGTACATGGAGGTATGATAGTAGTCTTAAGAAACATGATTTGTGCTGTTACGTTATAAAATGAACCAGCTGTTTTTTTTTTAAGGGAGTAACATTTTTCCTTTAAAAAGGACTGACACACATGATGATTATTGTGCATTTCATATTTTCTTAGAAGTGAATCTGCCTCTCAAGAGAAACAAATCATAGTATTGACTGCTAATAAAATTCAAACTTTCAGGTGAGAATAAGAATTTTACAAAATTCATACCTGCCACTATAAATCTGACAGCTTACCAATATTTAAAGACATTTAAATGATAGCCACAGTGATGAGATTAGCAGTAATGTTTATCAGCAAATGTTATTTTCCTAATAGCATAAAATATTCAACATATGGAAGAGTTTTATGGCTCAGTAAATCAAAATTTTGCAAATAGCCAATGTATAATATTATAAAACCATATGGGGTAAAGATCCATTGAAAGTAGATATTAATGTATTATGATTTCAGATTCCACATTGTCAATAATGTCAAAGCCTACTACCTATCTATTCTAGTATCAGAGTACAATATCACAATTATTTGATTAAATTATAACAATGTTATTATTCTAATTTTTTGTTTTAGAAGTTATTTTTTATAAAAACATGTTTTCTGTATTAATAATATGACAAACATTTCTAGATGTCACTCATTGGTATGGTTTAGACTTTAAAAAGCCACAAAACTCTCCTGTGCTTAGCAGTGGGGCTCTGGAAGGTGACCGGCTCCTGAAGGTACTATACTCACCTGTGGACTACACCGTCTAGGAGCTAACAGATGAACGCAGTAGGGAAGGGGGCCTGACTGGGGGGCGGGCGCTGCGGGCGTGACTGGGAAGGACGAAAAGCTCTGTCCCCTTTCCCCCCTTCCTTTCTCTGTCTTTCCTGCTCACTGCTTTCTGCTTCTTGGCTGCCATGGGCTGAACAGCTTTCTCTCACCATGCCCTTCTGCCATGATGTATATGCCTTGAAACCAGCCGACCACGGCTGAGATCTCAAAAACTATAAGCCAAAATAAACCTTTTCTCCTTTGAGTTGTGTGGGTCAGGCAGGTACTTGGTTCCAGCATGAAAAGCAAACATACTGATGAAACAAAACTTCTTTAGAGTACGAATCCTCTAACTCATTGGTTTGAACTGCTAAGTGTGATGAGTATGTCAAAGAAAAAAATTTATTGGGGGCAACAGGAAGGAATCTGAGATTAGAGCTTTCTAGTTTAAGAGACTGTATGAAAGCCAATACTTTTAGTTATGAAATAAGGTGTAAGTAATCTCACAATATTTTGAATGAAGCTAATATATTAGTAACTACAGCAAGAATAAAAAGTTGAAATGGTTTCCAGAAAGCAAATAAAGTTTTTTAGGAAGTGACTGACTGAATGAACTGTGTTTTAATGAATTTAGCTGAAAGGTACTTTATTAAGGGAACACCTGGCTAGGTATGTCTAACCTCACCTCGGCTGCCCCCAAGCATTGTGCTTGCTACTCCAGGCACTGAACTCCAGGCATTGTACATGCTAGGCCATTCTACTTTTGAATAACCAGAGCAGTGATGGTGAACATTTTATGATACAAACAGCCCACTGTGGCATGCAGGCCATAGGTTCACCATTACTGCACTATAGCAAATGATCACAGTTGCACTGACATGGACAATCTTTAATCAAAGTTTCTGTACAAGGAGTCAGATCAGTGGTATTTGTTAGAACTTCCAAAAGGATAATTTTTTGTGAAAATGGAAATACCAATATTTAAAGGTCTATCTTAAAGCCCAAGTTTCTCAATTTAACAATAGCTATTGACATTTCCTGCATAACTGTGAGTAAAAGGCTAGCTTTTAAATTTCCACTTTCTACTTTTTTTGATTTGTAAAATTATTTCTCACCATTAAACTATTCTAATTGGTTGTGTGAACCCCAAAAAATTGTTTTTCTAAGAAACAAGAGCCAGACACCCCTTTCTTCTTTTGAAAAATTTCATCTATTCTCTTCTCCCCCTTCTGTGCTAGGGTGATAAGATTATGAGATGTTATAGGAACAATTGCTAAGTCAATTAAGACAATTTGGGTCTGTTAACAGCTGTTGTCATTTCATGTCTTTGGAACACGGCCAGCCTCTGATGCTGGAAAGCCATGTTTAGTTATCCTTTGCTTCTCAATCGCCATACTGAAGATCTTAGTTTTCTTAAAAGCGCAAGAATCAAGGCAACTTCTCATATCAGTCACATTTAAGGGCACTTTCATGTTTGTCTGCTAAGAGATTGCTGGGATTAGATAACCAATAGTTCAAAGATTTTTTTTTTAAAGCAAGCATGAATCAGCGATCATATTCGTAAGAGAATATGTATAACTATTTAAGTTCTTCCCTTTCTAAGCTCTAGGCCAAGAAACAGGCATGTGGCAGAACAGGTTCTCATCAGGAATAAAACAAAAAATCTGGTACTATAAGGCACTGATAAGCTGGCTTCTGTTTTTCTTCCTCCAGCTCCAGGAACAGCTAAATGTACACTAACTCTCAATATGAGACCCAAACCAAAGTGAGTAGGTAAAAATACACTGTACCTCTGACACTAAGCGGCAGATGACAATCACCTGCACACAACACTGCCAGAATCTCCTAAGAACCACCACAGAAGCATGGGGGAGATATAGGAAGGAGGGTTGCCAATGACAAACTTTCTCAAACCCCATAGGCCACAATCTTTCAACTAAAAAGCAAACCTAAGGTCGTGGTCCACGTTATATGCCAATTCTGAAAACAATTATTTCTTATCACAGCTTGCTGGTGTTCCTTTTAATAGATTTAGCTGCAATAGTAATTGCATTAAAGTTACATGTCAAGAAAGTCACAATTTAAATCCATTTCCCAATGCAAGGAGGAAAGAACATTCTCTGACAAGGAGAAAAACAATCCACTGAGCTTGACATGAAGCAGACACAGCACCAGGTTTCAGCACTAATGAGGGAGGAGAGCCAGACCTCTACTTCTCTCCATGATCCTATTAGGGAAACTTAATGACTCCTAGGGAGGAACACAGCCTGTTGTGCTGTGTGCTTGGGTAACAGGCACAGGACCTGTTCCACAACAAAACAAGGATGACACATACATCGTTTTCTAGAACTGGAATAAAATGCCCAACTCTTTATTTTAAGGAAAGCAATGTTGGCAAGGGGAAAATTCCTTGAGCAAAAAATTTCAGCAGAATTCCACTTAATGCTTCATGGTATATAATGTCACCAGAAAACAACAGCAGAGAGAACATGGTGTGGATATGTCTAAATAAAAGGCAATCAATCCCTCTGCTGGGTTCCCAGAACCCAGTTATCAACTTTTGCTTCATTTCTTTGTCTCTGCCAACAAAATTTTGGGGGGATGGGATATACCTTATTCACCCTCTGTGGGTGGCATCCCTCCTTTTTATCACAATACTCAGCACAAAAATGTAGATGTTTACAGATTAAAGGTTATTTAGTTTTGCAAATGGACAGCAGTAGTAAGAAGGGATCATATTCCAGCAGCACAATTTCCTGCTGGAATCTTTGTTCTAAGTGTCTAAGTGAGGGGTTGGACAAATACGCACTGCCTCCCCGTCTGCTCTGCTGACCAGGCAGCCTGGGCTTCCTGCTACCCTTGCTCTTAAAGGGGAGGATGAGAAGAAGAACTCTTAGGCCTCTTAGAACAGCTCAAAAGGAAAGAACAACTGGGATGAGGGAAAAGAGAAAAAGATAGAGAAAGACACACACACATACACACACACACACACACACACACACACAGAGGATAGCTAAGAGAGTTGCACTATGACTTCCATTGCTTTATTGAAAGAAACAGTTCATGTTTGTTTGATCAGTCTTACATGACTATATGTGTTTAACTGAGTAATCAATATGAAGATAATAATATATAATACAACAACCACTTAGTTTCCTATCACCTTGTCTGAAATTCTGCATTGCTTCTACTGTGTGAGCGTTGTTTTATGTCTGTTTTTTAAGGTGTTTTCATTCTTTTGTCGTTTACATTCAAAAAATTGAAGAAAGAAAAAAAAGAGTAAATGTACTTTTTCTCAAAAAGTAGAGTCACACACTACATAGACTTTAGTGCTTCTCACATGCATCTCTCCCATCCTCAGACTGGGTCAGGTTCTGCTCCCTCCTCAAGAAGCCAGAAGCTCACTTGGTGCCCCTGCTGCTGTTTCTGTCACTAGCACAACATAGCAGGAAATCCTACATGCAATCCACTGTGTCTCTAGGCCCTTCTGCCTAACATGACCTTGATTTGTAGGATTCAATGGAAGATGAATTCAACAGAACTTTTGGTAGCGAAGTATAAAGAAAGGATGGTGAAGAAATTGTCAGAAATAAGACTGACCAGAAGGACTTTTTTCGTAAGTCATTATTTTCATAAAAACAGAAAGACAAAGGGTAATGGAAAGAGGATCCTAAACTCCTGCTTTTCCCTGGGCTACCAGAATATACCCTCGGTGAAGGAAACAACAAACACAAAATTGCTCTTTGTGTAATGTCATTTGTCCACTGCAGCACTTCAGAAAACATCATTAAACATATCTGGCTTCCTAAGTGACTCACATCAGCTCATTTGGAGTGAAAAACCTCTGCTTAGCAGGCAATAATTTTCATTATATTTCAAGGAAGGTAACAGAGAACAAACACAAAAATAAAGATGCCATGTTCTAGCAAGAAGGCAATAGAGGCTGGTTATCTTAACTCTGTCCAGATTGTGATCTGCACACAACCAAGCCTCGAGACTAAGAATCTGCATCAGATGACAATTTGCTAAAAGGAAGTCCTGCAGAGCCACTAATGCAGCAGAAGCACACAGCAAAGCAACCACAACAAAGAGACTATGTGTGTATGTTCAGCTATAATGGTCTCTCAAAGTATGGGGTCAGGCCCTAAGGTACCGAAGTAGAGGAGGATCACTAAACAGT
The DNA here is from genome assembly GCA_004027595.1 of Dinomys branickii. Classification (NCBI taxonomy): domain Eukaryota; kingdom Metazoa; phylum Chordata; class Mammalia; order Rodentia; family Dinomyidae; genus Dinomys; species Dinomys branickii. The sequence goes on along the minus strand of PVLD010012881.1, from coordinate 39,025 downwards.
AAAGATGGACCTCTATAAGTATTTCCATGGTATAACAACACAGAACTGGAATCAGCAGAAATATTGGAGAGGTTTCCAAGGAGCCTCTGTCGTATGGACACCACTTATTTCAGTGAGATGCAGTGCTCTCTGAAGTGGTAGAGGGGAGGCAAGAAAGGAACAGCCTGACCTCTAACCACTGAGGAACAACAGCAGCGGCTCTGAACCCTCTGGCTCTCTGCAGCTCAAGTTTCTTCCATGGAAACTTAATGGTACAGACCTCATGATTGCTAAAATTCTTCCCTACACTAACATTCTATAATGAGAACAACTATCTCTGGAAGATACTGAATTCCTGTAGTTATAGAATCTGGAATATAAGCAGAAACCAATCTTAAATAGTCTGTTTACAATTTTCTGATCCGACAGTTTACTGTTACAAATAAATAAAGAGAGGACACCGCCAATTCTAGTATAATACTAATAGTACATTTTTTATTTAAGAAGATTTTAAATAATAAAATACCTCATAAGTTTTTACTACTTATCTCACCCCTTTCGTTTTTTTGAACTGGGTCAGGGAGCGGGTTGAGCAAAAGTTTCTCAAATACTATGCCACCACTCCCAAGGTAATTAATATTCTACATACAAAAAGAAACACATACACACAGTTTGTGTGTGTATTACATAAATGAAAGCTGTGTACCACATAAATGAAAGAAACAACACGTATTTGTGTATCACACAAATGAAAGCTCAAAATCAAACTTACACATTAAAATATTTTCCACAAAGTCCACTTTGTAAAACTATACACTTACTGCAATTATTCCTACTACAATTAGTTCAAAGTTTCACAAGTCTCATCTTCAATAGGAATATAAAAGCCAAAATCTGCTTGATGATTACACTTTTGTTGAACCCCAAACTCCAACCCCGAAATGACCAGGCCTCCAACCCTCTGCAGTTGTATCAACCCCAACAACTAAGTCATAAAAACATGGTCACCATATAAGGAAGATCAACATGATGTGTTTTATTTTAGGTTTGATTTCTGAATTAGGTTTAAACTCAGGAGTATTTTATGTGTGCTCCTGAGTATATTTTTAACCTATCTAGGCATAGTGGTCTATACCTGAGCAGTTGTAATCTCAACTACTTAAAGAGATTGAAGCAGAAGGACTGAAGTTCATAGCCAGCCTGGGCAACTTCAAAACTGACCTCAAAATTTCGAAAATATTTTTAAAAGGTGGGTAGGGAGTATGCTGGGGATGTAGCTCAGGGTAAAGGTCCTGGGCTCAAATCCCTAGTACCAAGGCACAGGGTGGGGGGCAGGGAGGTAAGGGGTTTCTCCATCTAAAGTTTATGGTACATATTTCACTGTCAACTTTCTTTGGAATAATTTACATATGCGTTATGGTAAACATTTAAAATGATTGTCAAGCTGGGTGTGGTAGCACACACTTGTAATAAAATCACAGGATTACCTCTGAGTTCGAGGCCAGCCTGGGCTATAGAGAGAGAGAGACCCTGTCTCAAAAAACAAACAAACAAACAAGCAAGCAACAAAAGTGAACACAGAACTTAAGAGTCAGAAGCAATATATACTTTTTCTAAGTAGTACCTAGTGATGGCTCTTTCAGGTCTAACAAATTAGTTCATCCTCAAAGTGGTAAGAAAATTTAAATGAAGACCACTATGCCTTGATACAATTGATAAGTCTCCCAAACAGCATTATAACTATCATCCATTTAAAATCATTTCATCACACAATCCTAAGAGCGCTCTTGTATTTTTGAGTTTGCTTAAAAAGGGATTAAAACTATACTGTTTACAAATGCTTATTACCTTCTAGAACGATATTTACTCCACTTAGTACAAAAAAACCCTCCTAGTATGTATATATACCCCAAATTTATAAATGAGGAAAACAAGCTTCTAAATAAAGCAAAATTGTTCAAGCTAATGAGTGGAAGAACTGCAACTATTACCTTAAATTTCTTGGGCTTCATAATCTTTCCTTAGTTACCATCAGTGTCTGCCAATATGAGATTAAGAATAACCATAGGGGAAACGAACAATGTAGAAAATGGACAGAAAGTGATTGGATGCAAAGAGTAGTTAAGACTCAGATTTCACTCTTTTATTCCTAAGAGAAAGAAGGATAGAGGTGGAGACATTCTCCCAAAAATGCACATATGATCTGTAACAGAAAACAGTGGCTTATAATGTAACTTAAGACATCAGAGCAAAACACCCTGAAAATGTTGAAGGAAAAAGTGACAAGTTAACAATTTGGTTGTTAATAAAAAGTATGATTTCTAAAAGCCTCTCATGATTATCCCTTTTGGTCCAACAAATAAGATACATCTCAACATCTGTTAATTCATTCCAACCATTTTAGAATTATAAACTGGTCAAAAATTAATAGCTAGGATAAACTTTAGAGATTACTTAGCAATTATGAAAAGGAGAAAATAAACCACAGCAATTAAATAATTTGCACAAGTTTTATTAAAAATGTATAGCCAGATCATAAATATATGCTTAACTAAGGTTATAGTTGTGCCATGTGCAGCTTTACAATCTAGAGTTCTTTAAGATGTGTCTTTTCTGCAAGTATAATGAAAATATGCAGAAGGAAACCTAAAAAATTTCCTGAAACTTTATTTCAGGGGAGACTTAAGCTTTTAAAAGACTATATGAAAGGCTTAAGGTAGTTTCCCCATGGTTGATGGCGCTGCATCTCAACCCACAGGTAGTAATGGGGGAGGGAGGTGGCTTGGTTCTCTTAAATGCCAAACTATGCAGAGAAGACTCAGAAGCATCTCAAAAAGAGACCAATTTGCCTTTTCCTAGTTAACACACAAGCCACAAAACTACACATGCAAATCTGATAGCAGACACAGTTTTAAAAGGACGTTTTAAAATTACAAACTATTAATAGGGTGAGGTGTGTAAGCCATTTTAAATAACAGTGCGATGATGGGTTTTCAGGTTAGTAACCATATAGCTAGCAAGCGCTGTATTTTCCTCCTGTGGCTGAGCCCAAAGGTTCTGACCAGCCACACAAACCAAAAGCTTTTAGTAAACTTTTGGACTAAGGATGGAAATGTAAGCTCATCTCCTTGAGATTAAGAGAAAGAAACCATACTGTTCCCATAAAAAACTGCAGGACAGAGAATTCAAGAAAATATTAATAGGAAATGGTCCAGATAACAACAACCTGAAGACACAAACATTAATAATATTGTAAAAATAAGAATCAGCCTATAATCCCAGCACCTGAGAGGTTGAGGCAAGAGGACTGCTGCGAGCTCAAGGCCAGCGTGGGCTACAAAGCCCAGTCAAACCTTGTCTCAAAAAAAAAAGAATGAAAATCCAGTTGATTTGGTGTTTTCTTGTACAAAAAAAGGCCCATCATTCTGACTGAAAAATGTTTTCTGTTCTTATTTTAAAGATAAAAGAATGAAAACACATTAACAAACAGAAATACGCAAAACAACACCCAAACAATACAAGCAATACAGAATTTCAGACAAGGTGACAGGAAATTAACAATGGTTGTTGTATTATATATTGTTATCTTCAAATTGATTACTCAGTTAAACAAATATAGGCATATAAGATTGATCAAACAATTAAACATTAACTATTCCTTTCAATAAAGCAGCAGAAGTCAGTAGTACAACTTTCTTAGCTATCCTGTGTGTATGTGTGTAATCCTGTGTGTACACACACACACACTCACACACATTTTGAAAATGTTTTCTTGACTGGGGAGGGTGTGTTAAAAAAGAGTAGGCTTTCTGAGTAACCTAGTTATCTGCATATGGGATTTTATAGTTGTCCTCAAACGTATCTGTTCTTGTCTCTGGCTCCTAGGCCCATGGGCATAATACTGACAAAACACAATGGCATGCAGAATTAACTTTTCCATATGGCTAATAAAGTCATGCAATGAACATTTGGGAAAAGAATTATTTCAGAGATACCTCAATGAACAGATATTCCAGAAAGGCAAGCTCCTCCCTAACGAACCTGGCCACATCTTGCAAAGAAAAAGATCACTATAACACTATGTTGCTTTATAGCACTGAGGCAGGGAAGCAAGAATTAAAATCCTTTCCAGCCCACAACAGAACATACTCTCAAGGTGAAGGGTCCTACAAGCTTTCTTTATAGATTAATCACTCTATGTCATATTCTGCTCCTTTTATCAGTGACAGGCCCTATACTTCTTCAAATCGCTCTTTAGGAACTCTAACAGGTCTAGGAAAATCTTATAATTTGTGTACCCAAAAAACCCTTTTAAATATATTATTAGTATTTTGCTGCAGCTAAATAAATAATTAGAATATGACATTTACAATTCTAGTACGCTGCCTGTAACCTCATCACTCTGGGCAGCTAAGGCAAGAGGATCACAAATTCAAGCCCATCTGGGCAATTTAACATGAGACCTTGTCTCTAAATACAAGTTTAAAAAATTAAAAGAGATGGGGATATAGCTTAGTGGAAAGTCCTTGGTACAAACCCTAGTATTATAGAAGACAGAAAAAGGTGGGGGGAGGGGAAAGATCTTTAGTACACAGTACATTATTCAAGGATAATTGTCTAAAAAGTAAGGGTACATCCTGTCTTGGTTACTTCTCCCCTTGCTCAGGCAAAAATAGCCAACACCCAAAATGAAGAAAAGAAATGTTATTTAGCTTACAGTTTGTGGAGGTTTCAGTCCATACTTGGCTGGTTCTGAGGCAGAGTGGCACATAGCAGACGGCAAACATTCATGGTGGTAGAACACAGCAAAAACAACCAGAAGGGAGGAGAGGCTGGCAAGCAGCCTCTTTCTACCTCTTTTACATTGTAAACAGCCTATCCCCACCCAGGGGGCCTGTAGCACTCACACAATCTCCATGCCCTCCTCTTCCACAGGCTCAGATGTATACAAAGCAAGCACCTTTGGCTTCCCTTTGAGTCACTCAGCCGAACCTCTAGACTTCCCAAGTTGACACAACGTATCAACCATAACACATCCTAAACCAAGTGAATTAGATTTTCCAAGTCTAACACCAAGATGACTCCGCAGGACACAATATAAATGCAATATTACTACCAGTACAGTTGGGTTGTAGTTCAGCTGACAGTTAACTAGCCATGAAACAAGGTGGGGCATTCAACATTCTGAATCCATTTCTTCTCGTGAAGCAAAAGCAATGGATCCAGATCATCTTCAAGGTTTCTTCCAATGTTTAAAGGTTTCAGAAATAAAACTTAAGGTTCATCTCCTCAAATTATTGAATGATGATGCTATTCCTGAAGCTTTTATATGTTGAAAAAGCACTAACTGAGTCTGAACCATCATAATCCCCTGGTTACTTAAGTGAACAGGATACCAGAATCAAACTTACAAAACTAAATGCAAATGATAATGATAACTACACTCAGATTTTATCCTAAGCACTTGATACACACTAATTCATTGAGTAAAAAGAGAGAACAAAAGAATCTGAGCCAGATACGGTGGAGCTCACCTATAATCCCAGCACTGGGGAGGAAGCTGAGAGGGAGGATCCTGAGTTTGAGGTCAGCTTAGGCTACACAGAGATGCCATCCTCACAAAAAGTACAAAAGCAATCCAAGAATGCTGAAACCAGTAAAAATATGCAAGAAAGATAATGTTGAATATTAGATTGTAACTACTAGCCAAGCACAGTAGTGCAAATCTGTGATTCCAACTACTTGGGAGGCTGAGGCAGGATGACCGCAGGTTCAAAACCAGCCTGCATAACTTAGCAAGACTCTGTTTCAAAAGAAAAAGGGTTGGAGGGCTGGGAAGGAGCTCAATGTTAAGGACAGTGGTTTAATCACCAGTACTATGGATGGATGGATGGATGGATGGATGGATGGATGGATGGATGGATGGGTGGGTGGATGGATGGATGGATGGATGGATGGATGGATGGGAGGATGGATGGATGGATGGGAGGATGGGAGGATGGATGGATGGATGGGAGGATAGATGGATGGATGGGAGGATGGATGGATGGGTGGACGGATGGATGGATGGATGGACGGATGGATGGGCGGACAGACGGACAATGGATAGATGACAGAATTGTGTGTAAATCAATGACTCTGCCTCCTAGTTTGTGAATAATCTTCAACTAAGTAAAATAACAGTTAAGACTATGAAGAAGTCTCAAACATTTAACACGTGCACTTTAAGAATATAAGCAAACATTAATCTTGATACTGTCTACTTTAATTATGAATATATTTTAAAGCATTTATCCTCTAAAGTAAAGGCCTAGCACATGTCAAGTTGCTTAAGAAATGAGAAATTACTTCTCAGTTTGTATGAAAGGCATTAGGTCACTGGACTAAACAAAGCAGCAACCGAATTGTAGTTATGGTCTTTAAATCCTTGATACTATTACTTGACAGAGGTCCCTAGGGTCTGCTAATTACATTTAGGCAATGTTACAGAACATGCTCATAAAACTTTATAGGAATTCTTCACATTTACCAGAAAACTGCCACAAATTCATTGTCATTCTAGTTTTTCAACCTCGTAGCAAAGTGTAAGATATATGCACGCTACCCCTGAAGATTTATCACATATGTTCTCTTTCATATTTGCAAAAATAAGACAATGAAGCAACGACTGGCCTATTCCATAGTCTAATACATAGAATGGGTATGTGTCAGAAAGATGAGAATAATAATTTTAAACAAATGCCACTCCATTCAAAACTATAGCTACAAGGTCAACTAACTCATTTCCAAATGCAAACACAGATTTCAGAAGGTCAAGCCTGAGAAGATGAACAGAGGTAAGGAAACTCAGTTCTGGAGATGCTAAGTCAAGAAGCTAGCCCACGAGAGACAGAAGTGGAACTCCTTGCTCCCCATGCAGTTCAGAAGGGGAGGGGAAGAGAACAGGGGGGTAGGAGAGGAAAGGAGAAGTGAGAGGGGAGGAGGGGAGGGGAGGGGAATGGAAGAAGAAATGTGCCGGCAGCCAATTGCCTCTGCTGTACAGCCATTGAAAAATCTTAGTTTTACTTTTATAATTGATTGGAGGGAAAATACAAAAACTGAGTACTGTATGACATGTAAAAATTTTGTAAGATTTAAATTTCAGTATCCATGTATAAGATTTTATTGAAACAGTCATACCTGTGTGTTTCTGTATTTTCTGTGGTTGCTTTCATGTTATATAAGCAAAGTTAACTATTCAAAAGTTTTCAAGAATGGTAGATTGAAAAATATGATGTTTAAATTTTTAAGTTATAGCAGTATCTTGGTTCATGAACGTAATTCTTTTCACAATTCTGGCCACAAACCAAACTGGATGAGAAATGATTTAAATTCAATAGCTAGGTTCAATGTTGATCTTATGGGAAAATTCTATTTATTTCTTGTCCAATTCATTTTGCAACTAGAATCATGAAAATAATTTACATTTATGACCCAAGGAACCACTGTATTACAGGAAAAGATACACTGTCATTAATCCCCTCAAAAAACTCCTCCTTGCTTCAAACATACCAAACATACCATCGTCTTTAATTGCACTGTGTGGCTGTCTTAATGTCCTAAACAGATTCAATGTTTACCTTTCACAGTCACTTTAGACCTTGGGGAAGAGCCACATGGTGCCAGATCTGGTGAACAGTGGACGAGAACAGCCTGTAATGTTTTTATGAGACTGCCTTTCTGTTGGAGAAAACTTGGTAGCATCATTCACTGTATGTCTGATCACATCTCACAAAGACACAAAAGACTTCCAGACTGATTTCCACAGTGGTTTCACAAAGGTGAATTCCTACAATCCTGCCTAGTGCCACTATGTATTGTCTCCAACATCCTTTTAAATTATTATCTTCTTATTCTCTTAAATGATTTGATCAATCTTCTATTCTTACATCTGGTAATCTGAGCAACTTCATTGAAGATAACAGTATATAACATAACAACTACTGTTAATCCCTATCATTTGGTTTGAAACCCTGTGTCATTTTTAATGTCCTTGCTTTGTGTTCTTTGTATTTTGCTTTTGTTCTTTTTATTTTTGTACCATTTTCTTTAAAATTAAAAAAAAAAAAAAAAGAGGACTTCCACAACCACTTCAGAAAATGGCAAAAATGACAGGTGTGTTCAAACAAGGGGGGGGGGGAATTTTGAGGAAGACTGATGCCACTGTGTCTTTATCTGTAATTTTTTTTCTTAAATTTTAAACATTCGCCATATTGCTTAATCAGGTCTTATAGTCTATATGTTCCACAAAGTCTAAAATATTTATTTACCCTGCCCCTTACAGAAAAGAACTGCCTACCAACTACTCTCTTGACTAACTGAACATATTAACATATGAAGAAATATCAGAAAAGAGAGAACATAAGACAAAGGAAAAATTATAGTGCATGTCACACTTTATCCTTGAAGCAAATAGGGAGAGTCAGGCACAGCAAAAGAGAGGTCAGATTGTACATCATGACAGCAAAAATCTCCACTGCTCAAATCTGAAAGTCTTCAAGAACTGAAAACTCTACTGGGCATGCTTCTACTATCTACACTCTCAGCACTCTGGGAAGATGAAGCAGGAATAGTGCAAGTTTAAGCCTGCCTGGCTAACGCAGCAAGACCCCACGACCCTGTCTCAAAATTTAAAAAATAAATAAAATAAAACTAAAATTGTACCTGAGTGAAAGGCAGGTTCAATTCCCAGTAATGGCCCCCCAAAAGCTAACAACTAACCAAACAAAAGACACCCTCCATGAAAATCTTATTGCCACACACTTTCTTCAACTGTATCAGGTGGGTGTAGACACGAAGCATAAGGTACAGAGATTCCCCCACCAAGAAACAAACTGCAGGGTTTCAATGCGCCTTAAAATATCTTCACCACAGAGCCCAAGGTAAAGTCAGGGAGCAATGTGCCACTAATGTAAGTTCTAGGTTATAAGTCAAACCCCAAACTCTTTTTTCCAGCTGGGTCTGACCTTGAGCTACTCATATAACTCTCCAGGGTCTATTCTTTTATCTGGAAATGAGGCATGTTGAGGAATCAGAGGAGAATTATCTATCTCAACTCCTAAAACTAGAGGAAAAATGGGAAGAGAAAAGGGACTGGGAGTGAACAAACTTTAACAAAGCGCTTTTTCTCACTTCATAGTAGACAAGATAAAATTAGAATAGAAATATCCCTAATCAGAAAGTAACAGATTTAAAAGTAAGCACAAGATGGGATTCAGGGACACTAATCACTACGAAATCAAGATGGAGATACTAAAACAGAAACACTAAAGCTGCCGAAGATAGAAAAGGTACAACTCTTGAAGACATAGGTGTAGACAAATACTTTAGGGATAAACTCCAATCACACAGAAACTATCACAAGGAATCAACAACTGGGATCGCATCTTATTCAAAAGCTTTTGCACAATAAAAGAAAGCACAGAGTGAAGAGAAAACCCAGAGTGGGAAAAACTTTTTGCCAGCTATTCCTTAGATAAAGGAATAATATCTATAATATATGCACAACTGAAAATAATCAGACCTCCCCCAAATTCAAAGACCCAATCCAAACAGGGGCATCTGAAATAAGACATTTCTCAGATAAAGTAGAAACAGCAAATAAATATATGAAAAAATGCTCAACATCACTGGTCATTCGAGAGACGCAAATTAAAACAATGCTGAGATTCCACCTCACTCCGGAAACAATAGCTATTATTAAGAAATCAACCAATGACAAATGCTGGTGAGGCTGTGGAGAAAAAGAAACCCTTCTCCACTGTTGCTGGGAGTATAGACTGGTGCAGCCATTGTGGAAATCAGTGTAGAGATTCCTTAAAAAAAAAAAAGGTTCCATTTGACCCAGCTGTTCCTTTTCTTGGTATCGTCCTAAAGGAATTAAAAATCATACCACACAATGTATGCACACCCATGTTAAAGCAGTACAGTTTGTAACAGGTAAATCTTGGAAATAGCCCCAAATGCCTATGAACCAAGGAATGGATAAAGATGTGTGGGGTTTTTTTTTAATATCATGAAATACTACTCTGCCATAAAGAAGTATAAACGAGATATTTCAAGGTAATTGGACGATCCTTGAGACTGTACTCTGAAGTGACATACAGGGGACACACAGGTTCAAATATCACATGCTTCTCTCATGTGAGAAACTGAAAGTGTAAATTAGGACCAAAATGTGTAACAGGTATTGTTAAATAAGAAAAAATGTTGAAATGGGAATGAGAACCAGGAAGAGGAGAGGGGGGAAGGAAGGGAGGAAAAAGGAAAAGAACAGAAGGAAAAAATGGAAACAAATCTTTTATAAATGAGGGAAAAGGGGTTGAAGGGAAAGGGGGGGAAGGGAAAAGAGAAGAACAAAGCTATATCACATACAGGTACAAATTTCATATGATGAATGATATTATTTTGTATGTCTAAAATGTACAAATAAAATTAATTAAAAAAAAGATGAGAGAACTAAGTAAGAACCATTCCAATTCAAGGATGTGGCTTTGTTCCTTCCTTTCTGAAGGGCTTTAGAAACAAAGACACATGCAGCACCCATACGGGGCGTGCTCTCTTTTCTTCCTCTATGGGCAAAAGCAACATTCATCTGAAAAACGCCTGCCATACAAATAGCCACCCAGGCATGAGTCATGAGTGTTATCTGTATCGGGGCAGGTCAGAACAGTCAGAACCTTCATAGCACTGCACTCCAATAAAATGAGGCTTGTTTACCACTTCACACACTTGAAAGCGAGGGACAATACTGCCCTTTATACCTACTGGGATCATTTTAAGAAAAAATACCACATAGCCCTCTGAAAAGCAAAACTGTCAAGTTTAGCCAGAAGAGTGTATTTTCAATAAGCAGTACAACTTAGTCCACTAACTTGATTTTCAGTTTTTCCTTGACCAGATGAAATCTACAGCCCTGAGTATAGCAACATGTTTCAGTTCCCTTGTTTTAAAAATTAATGGCTTCAAACCAGAAGAAAAATATTTTCAAAACCTGTTGAATATTAAGTATAGAATTACTACATATAAACCAATTAGCAATTCCACTAGTACATATGTAAAAAACATATCCATGTACACTTACACACAAATGTTCATCCTAGTATTACTCAAGTTTCTCAAAAAGTGAAAACAATCCAAATATATAACAAAATGCAATACACCCATACAATGGACTAATCAGCAATTAAAAGAAATGAAGTATGATCAATTCTGCAACGTGGACAAACTTTGAGAATACTACATTAAGTGAATGAAATGAGTCATGGAAGACCACATATTGTGCAATTTCATTTACATGATGTTCCAGACAGAAGGTCTGTTACTGACTGCTAAGAGATGGGAGAAGGAAACTGGGGAGAGGTGGACAGCTAGTGGGCACAGGGTTCCTTTCCAGGGTGATGATAATGCTGTCATGTTAGAAGAATAGTGATGGCAGTTGGACAAGCCTCAAAGAGATTAAAAACCACTGAAGTGTGCACTTTATTTGAATGGGGGCACTTTATGTGAATTTTATAGTATATAAGTTATACCCCAATAAAGGTGCTCTGATTAAAACTTAAAACTGTTTTTTTTTCTTCACTGAAAGTAACATACATTTTTTTTTTTTTTTTTTTTTTTGCGGTACTGGGGATCGAACTCAGGACCCTGCGCTTGCTAGGCAGGCGCTTATTCCACTGAGCTATATCCCCAGCCCCTGAAAGTAACATACAGAACTTCATATTTCAGATGATTAATATAGAGGTATAAAATAAAACCTCATTTTTGCTATCAGTTTCTATATAAAGAAATGTTTAAGAAGAGCTAATGGAGCCCTTTTTGTGGTAATTCTAACCGTAGCGCACTTCAAGTGTGGGGAAGACAAATTTCAATGTCTTATGTTCATAGGGAACACATATTTCACTGCGATCTCCACGAGATTCATGCAGGAGAGCCCAACCCAAACCTTTGTGGTGTGGTACCCATCATTTAGTTATGAAAGTTTATCACACATCCACAGTTCTAGAACAGAACAAGAAAGAAGGTAAAATACTATTGTGTCCCTGTACAATAAAAACCTAGGCCATAGATCAGACATAGCAGAGAGCAAAACACATTCTATGCCCGTATAGTCTTCTTGATGTCACTTACCGCATGGGTCTTTGGGCCTTGTTTCATCTTGGGGGTAAGAGCTCCATTCCCTACAGCCACCGGGTCAAAATCTGAACTCGATCTGGTCTTACTCAGAAAATCCACTTCATCTTCAGTCTTTGTGTCTGGCATTTCTGAAGAGAACAGTGGGGGAGGGGGGAGTGTCACTGAGTGAGGCATTTGAAAAAGTTGATTCTTGTGACTATTTACACAACAAGCTCCGGGTTTCATGTATTTGTTTTTGCCTTAAATAGAAAGTATTCTGCTATTGGGTGTGGGTGTAACTTCTAGCCCCATATGGAGCTTCTCCTCTATTACAGTTGTGTGGTTTTCCCTAGCCTTTGCATGAGTTTGGAGCTTTGAGAAGATCCAATTCATGTCTATTGAATGTCCACTTTCACTGACTTGATGAAAATTTATTTGTATAGGGCTGACTTGCATGTAGAAAAACAAATTCCTAAACTGTAGGGGACAGATCAACACCTGAAACTAGGTACTCCCTCTTGGCCATTATCAATAATGATCAGACAGATTTGTACAAGAGGAGAAAGCTATTCGGAGTAAGACAAAAACTCTGTGACACGTCTGAATGCCACACAGCCTGATCTAACCAAAGCTACAAGTAAATATCCTTGAACTTACTAGAATTTTTATTACTTCCAAAACCAAAACGAAGAAAAACCAGCAATTCCTTTTCTTCAGGAAAGTCTTTGTACATCTTTTCTCCAGAATCACAGTTGTGCTCTTGCTAGCTGTGCTTTATAGATCAAAAAGTAAGTAGTCTTTTGTTACCTGGCCACCATATGATTAAGAAAATATAAGAAGGAGGTGGTAAAATTTTTTCAAGAAAAATTTAGGCTTCTGATACTTTTTAAAAAAGGGGACTGATAATTAAACAGTCAAAATTCATCTCAATATTCAAAGAAAAATGGAACTGTCATGTCATTTTCACATGGAAAATTTCCTTTGGTGGTTACTAATCTAGTGATGTCACTACTCTGACAAGTAAAAATGTTCCCTACACCAAAAAGCAGAGAGGTTTCTTAAATTACTTTAAGATTTTATTCTAATACCACATGTTCAAAAGGTCTCCTTCAATTTGGGAGTCACAACACCATAAATCAACATTTATGTTTAAGTTGCTATTAAGAATGTATAATCGTAAGGACAAAGGAGTTCTTTCCCCTTACAATTACACATTCTTAATAGCAACTTAAAAAACTGCATAGACAAAGTTTTTTGTCAAGAGAATAAAATTCTGTTGAACTTTATAAAATGTAACTAAAGTTTTTAAAAAAAATTTTTGACTAAGCAATCTTTTTTAGAAGTATACCTTGATCAAAACATTTCTTAGAATAATGGGGGATGTATTTTTATTTTATTCATTTGGGGATGTGATTCTTGGCACAACTTTACTTTCCTATACCTATCAACAGAAAATACGTTTCCTGGCAACAGCAACCAGTCACAATGGTAAACAGTGATTACTAAGACTTGAGGGGTGCTGAAACTCTGGCATGATTCTGTTGCATGCACCACCAGCTCCCTCAACACTGTGATCAATTCTTCCAATGGGTGAAAGACCCACATCACCCTCTTCTAACTGGCCCCCTCCAAATCATGCTCTAACCTCATAAAAAAATATATTTAAATCCAGGAATAGAATGTAAACTTCATAGAAAATACCCTTTGGCTCTGGTATCACACTCAGGTGGTTTTTCTCTAGGGCAATGTGACCAAGGACTTTCCCAATCCTATTTTCTGAAGAAAGCACAGATTTCTTCACCACTGGTTACTTTTTTCCACAATTTGAGACCATGACCATTGAGCCTATGATGACTCCTCTGGTAGCAGGGGAAGTAATTCACCTACATAAAATATACTGACTCTGAATTCACTGTTGAAATTTGGCATATTTCTCCCCTCTTTAAACTTTAAAACCCTAAAATTTATTTCTTATTACCTTTACTGTTACATGCTGTGAAAAACCTAAGTGTGAAACTTTCCTTGTATTTACATTTTCTCACAGAGAACTTCATATAGTTTACAGTACCTTGGTTTAAATTCTGACCACAGCCAAAAGGAGAAATAACTCTGGCCCATGTGGCAAGGACAGACAACCCAAATGAAAAGAACATAGCCAGGCATCAACTTACAGCCACTCCCATTCTTCTGAAATGCCAACCTGCCAGTGGTCCCCAAAATAGACTTCTTGTTGTGCCTCATTTTAAAAATTAGAGAATCTCTCATTTAAACTCTCACACATCAACCAACACATTTCTATCACTACAAATCTAAAGCAACAAATATAAAAACCTGAAATCACCAAAAATTCTATCTAGGTTCCTTAAATCCTTCATGGGAGAGGAGATAAAAATTGGTAAAAGTCCTTAAAGGGGAAAAATAAACTGTGTTTCAACCGCTCTTCCTAAGCCACTTTTTTTTTTGCTGTTTGTTCTCTCTTACCCCCACCCCCACTCTTTTTTTTTTTTTTTTTGGCGGTACTGGGGATCGAACTCAGGACCCTGCGCTTGCTAGGCAGGCGCTTATTCCACTGAGCTATATCCCCAGCCCCACCCACCCCCACTCTTAACATGCACACACTTAAAAGGATTATCATAAATTAAAAAGAGCAAAACTAATCAAACAATAAAGACAAACAGGCTACCTCTTACCTACAAAAGCACTGGAACAGGCATATAGACAAGTCCTGTGTCTACAGCTGGTAGCAGGTGGTGGCATAAAAGTACGCATCCAACTGACCTTTAAAGACTTCAGAAGTTAAGACGGAGACCAACTCCAGTTTCAGCTTTAGTCTCAACCCGCAATAAAAAGTTTTAATTCAGACAGTTTATTTCCCCTGAGCGAGAGTGGTTTCTCTTTGCTGTCTCTGGACATGGTTACCCATAGATGAAACAGGCTGTTCTGTGAGCAATCTGCTCGGTGCAGCTGCTTCACCAAGATAAGCAGATACAAGGTCTGCCCAGTGACAGCAGCTTAGCAGGCTGGGCTGGAACGGAAATCCTGCATCCTATCCGTGCACTGTGCAGGGACCCGAATTCCCAGACTCTGCCCAAAAGGAATAGGCAATAGAACTGGAGATTCCTGCTTGGACAGGAAAGCAGGGAGCTACCCTCAAGCAAACCAATGACTTAATGCCATCATTTTGAATGGTGGGCCATCAGCTTAAATTGATAATTACAGCTGTTCATGAAACCACTCTGACTCTGAATCTGCCTAGAATTCAGACAAGGATGGCAGGGAGGAAGGGAGTTTCAAGCTTGTAAATAAAACACATCCTTTGCAGCACTATATTTCATGGTTCTCAAGAAAAGGACTAGGCTATGTGAATAAAAACATTTGCTAAATTCTTTCATCTTTTAAAGGCATCTGCAATCTAAGTGTTGTCTTCTAGGTTTGAAAAGTTGCAATTGCTACCGTGTGACAGAGCATTCATAAGTTAACTAATGAAGCTCTGAATCTACAGTACAGGAAGCAAAATCTTTCCAACCCTGAGATGACGTGCATCCCCTGATGGTGGTGACTATTAACTTGGCAACCTACTCAGTGAGCAAGCAAGACCTTAAAATAAAACAACAAAGACGCCTATGTTTTTACTAGCATACCCTAGAGACTCTGAAAGGAACTTGCCTCTGAAACTGTTAATTTTGTATTTTGCTTTGCGTACCTGTTGCTGGCTCCTGCCTCTGAACAGGCAGGGTGATGTTCTCTGGCTCCTTCCTTCCAACAAAGATTCCTGTGATGTTCCCTGTGGCTTCTTCATAAGCACTATCCATGTGCAGGGTCTGTGCTTTCTCGGTAGAAGCGTTCTCTGGTATTGCAGTCATAGGGCCTGACTCAGGACTGGAAAGTGACGAGGGACAGATTTCTCTGTCAGTAATCAGTACTCCCGATGCTTTGATTTGTTCAAAAACAGCTTCCACTATACGGCTGGCAGTGTCCTCTAAGTCTGTTTCCTCAGGTATGTGTGCAGCTTGCTTTTCTGAGGCTGAGACCTGTGTGACTCCACTCCTGACAGCTGGGATCTTGTCATCAAAAGTTGAGAGTGCTGTTTCTGTGGGAAGCTCCAGAGTAGGGTCCAGTGCTTCATCATCCATTTCTACTTCCTTGAAGTCATCTGTTGCACTGCTAAGGTCTGGTCCCTCCAGCTTCTCTTTCTTCCAAGCAAGAGGCAACACAGCTAGGGTTGTAGCTTCCTGTGGGCTGGTCATACCTTTGTCTGGTAAAACTCCTGGCAAACTCAGGGCCGTACTCTTCTCCTGGGTCAACAAAACTTCTGAAATTGGGATGTCTTGGGTGTTGAGTGGTATACCCTTTCTTCTGGGCCCATCAGGATCTGGCAGGGTACTAACCCCGGGAACATCCACCGTTACATTTCCACTCACTTCACAGGCATTGGTTTTCCCCTGGGATTCGGTGTCCTTCACATCAACATCCAGAGCAAAAGGCTGACTGCCATTAAGCTCCCCAGACACAACTGGCAACAGATGTGGCAAGAGTGGTGGTGAGCGGTTCTGCTCTGTACCCAAGGCTTCCTGCCTCGCGTCTGCTGCCAGACTTGCTCCTGGTGTCACCAGGCTCTGTGTGGCCCTACCTTCAGCCAGCAGGGAGATCTGTGGGCCCACTTCCTTGTTATGTTCAGTTTCTCCCTTAAGACAGACAGAGGGTGTGACCAGTGAATTACTGGGCTGAAGTGCTTTGTCCTCTGTACAGACAGCTGAGATAGACTTTTCACAAGATCCTGGTGTCTCCTGTCCAGGAGGTGGTATTCTCTGTACGTCCAGCAACATTCCTGAAGAAAGTATGTCTTTCTTAATGGAGGAGCAAGTCACTGCTTTATCCTTGTCATCTTGTCCCTGAGCTTCAGAGTTTTTGGGAACTGCCAGATTTTTTCCTTCTTCAGTCAAAATTGAGCTAGAGGCGAAAGCAGCCTTATCCACGCTTAGCAGTGAAGAGCCCGTCAGAACTTCAGGGGGTGCCGAGGGGCCAGGGCTCTCATGCTCCCCAGCAAGTCCTCCAGGATTGATATTCCCCATGCTGGGCTGAAGGTCTACAGTAGCAGCAGACGTGGACAGGTCTACAGTGCTGTCTTCTAGCAGCTGTTTATCAGGACAATCCGAATCTCCTCCGGCTAGGCCACCTCTACACACTGTAGGCCTATGTAGTTCCGGGGTTGCTGTTCCCTTTTCTTTCTGGGAGGGGACAATAGAAAGTGCGTCATCTTTGGTTACTGATTCACTGCCTGGACTGCTTGCCAGAGGGAAAGTGCTGCCTGATGGCACTGCCTGGTCTGGCCCCAGTTCTTTCTCAGTTTTAGGGTCCAGTGGATACAGATGTGAAGCTGCCTCAAGCAGAGTTATTAAAGGTGCATCTACTTTCACATCTTTTCCTTGGCATGTTTTATCCAAAGCCTTGAGAGGATAAAAACCTACGCAATCTTGGATATCTCTTACAGGGTTAGAAGGGACTGTAGGTGCTTGTGGGTCTTCCTGGCAGACAGCAGTGGGTGGGTCTCGTGTGTTGCACTGTCCTACTGTGGTGATTCCAGGTGGATCAACTATGTCATTGCAGTGTTCTGCAACCATCTCACCACTAGAAGTCACTGTGTTCTGTTCAGATGCAGAGTAGGTGCCAAGCTTATCATCTCCAGTTGCAGAACAAACCAGTAATTTGCTGTTCTGGCTTTTAACATGAGGTAAATTCATTTCTGATTTCTGTTTCGGCAGCACATCTCTTTCTAGTCCCGAAAAGGTTAACTCTGAGGGTGACAGTGCCTCACAAATGCCTGCTACAGGAACGTCCAGTTCTAATCCATCTGAACTCCTGTCTTTTGCAGCAGCTGGAATTACCAGAGAGCCCTGATCTCCAAGAGTATCAGCACATGCCTCACAACTTCTCAAAGTTCCATCTTCTGCTGTTTTTTCACCGAAGATTTCTCCAAGACTAAATGCAAGAGAAGGATTATCAGGTTTGTTGCCACCCAGGATGCTGCTGGTGGCAGAGGGACAGCTTGGAACACTGGCTTTATCCACAGGCTCACTGATGACCTGTATGTTGATGGCTTCAGCTGTGCTAATATTAGAGTTCTCAAATCTTTCCTTTATACTTTCCCCTGCTTCACACATACTGTTCTGGATGGTGACACCTGAGTTCGTGAGGCTATGTTTGATTTCCCCTGCACTCTCTGGGGTGCTGACATCGGTTGAACTGCTTGCCAGTTTACCTCCAGGGGAATCCTGGGCCCTCCCTGGCTCTGTGATCGTGTCTTCCTGCAGCAAACTCTTTCTGTTACACAAAGCCTCCTGGTCTGCGGTCATTCCAGGAGCCTTTGTTCCAGTTTCTTCATTTCTGTTTCCAGAGGATAAAAGGCCTTCTGTGCCTTTTACTACAGAGTCAGACACGCTCTGAAGGCGGCTGTCTTGATCACACACAGTTTCCGAGTCCACAGTAAGCGCAGGCTCCACCTCTTCCTCTTTTCTCTGTATGCCTTTATGTGTCTTCCTATAAGGACAGTTTGTATCCGCTTCCTCAGTCACATGTGACAAATCACAGGAACTTTCAATCTGTCTAACAAGACTTTTGTGGCAACTCTCAGTCTCTTCAGGAGGAGAAGAAAGCTGCTGGCTGGCTGAGGACTCTGGTGCACAAGGAAGGATCTGGCCATTAGTCTCTGGTGTACTGCGTTGACTGGAAGGATCCTGTGCTGTCACCATGGCAGGCAAAAGACTGTCCATCTGTGGGAGGTTTGTTTTCTAGGAGAAAATCAAAATACACATAAAAAAACTGCTGGTAAGAAAAGATGTCACTGACATCTATAAGCAAAATTCTGTTGGACAAAACTTCCTCACTCTGGTCCCTCTAGGGTAGCAAGATAATCTGATCTGTCTTCTCATTCTTGATAGCATTTTTCTCTCTTGTATCTACGTAGCCACTGGGATGTTAAAAATGGCTTAGAATATGCATAGTTGCCAGGTGTGGTAGTGCACGCCTGTAATCCCAGCACTTGGGGTAGAGATGGGGGGTGCAGGGTGGGGACTGAAACAGGAAGATCTCTGTGAGGCCATCCTGGGCTACACAGTGTGTTCAAGGCCAGCCTAAACTAGTGAAACCCTGTCTCAAAAAACCAAAAACGGTATACTTAGTAATTATTTGCTACATTTTGAACTATTTTACAAAGGATTAAAACTGAATCTTAAAAACCTTAATTTAAGATGCATTCTAAACATCTTCCAATGAGCAAGGTGAAGATATTTTTAATAAGTCTTTAAAAGGAAAGAGCTGGCTTCCATTCCACCTCAAGTAAAAACAAATTGTAACTGGTTTCATAAACCCTTCAACTATATGACCCAGGTGAGTGCTTCTATACTTAAACATTGGTAGTACCTATGTTCATAAACATTTCAGTTCCCAAACAGAAGTGTTTGGCAATTTTACTTCCATTTACAAACTCTGCCTCAGGTGATGAACAGGAACATAGTCATCTTCCACAGAATCATAGAAAAACTTAAGTTCTTAAACTGAGGTACCACTGTACTTACTGAGAAGTACACGCTGTCCTTTAATCCCCAAAATATGATCACCTCAGTCCAGTTTATTTCACTTTTAGATTCGTAATTTCAAGAACAGTGGCATGGTAGATATAACGTTTTTGATAAAAAGCAGTTCCTCTGTTCTCAAATACTGAATACTCAATAAATGAGAGCAAGCAGTGTTAATATTACCTCATTCAATCACTGACAGAGGGTACTATGGCTTGAGGACATAAATCACCTCAAAAATATTTTCTGCAACTTTAAAGTTTTTTTCTGATAAACAAATACAACCAACAAGGGAATGGTTAAGGTAATCACAGACCACTGACTCAATGGAAGAAATTTTATGCTGTTACATAAATGGTAACTATGAAGACAACAGCACAAGCAGAAAAATATATGATATTGAAAAAATAAATACAACACATTATGCACAAGCTCCCTGCATGTGTAGATATGGTTTAGGAAAAATGGAGAAAAATACAGATGGATCATTCATGACTTTATCTTTATATCAAAATTTCAGCAATTATTATAATACTATTTGGTTAATATATAAAAGTTACTTTAAAACACCTGATTTGTTCTCTACTCATTGTTTGATCTACTGTAATAATTTCTATTACCATCATCTGCTTATTTACTCAATAAATACATCAGACTATTCCTATCTACTTATTGAATTTACTGTAGAAGTTTACATGTAGAACAATATAATGTATTATAGTTACTAAGGTCCTATTAAATAGTACAAGAAAAGTGGAGTTTCATTAAAGGCTCATGTGTCATGTGCTATTTTTCTTAAATTATTCAACATTAACTTGTTTTCATTCCTGCCCAAAGTAATGTCAGCCTCTTAAAAATTATGAAAGTATGCCAGGAATAGTGTTGCATGTCTATTATATCAGCACTCTGGTAGGAAGATCACAAGTCTGAGCCCAGCCTGGGGAACTCAGCAAGACCCTGTCTCAAAAAGGTGAAGGACAGGAGAGGGCTCAGTAGGAAGACTCTTAGTTTAATCCCTAGTACCACCAGCAAGAAAGACAGAAAGAGAAGGAAGTGGGGAGGGGAAGGAGAGGGAGGACAGGCAAGAGGAAGGGAGAAAGGGAGGGTGGGGAGGGAGGGAGGGGAGAGAGGGAGCAAGCAAACAAGCAAGCAAGCAGGCCATCAGTCCTTCAGATTTAATGAAGGGAGGACATCACAGGAAAAGAGATCTGGAGAAACAAACATGAAGAATTTGAGAAGCTCCTAACCCATGCATCCTTCCACAACTTAAATTTCTCATGTTTTCTTATCAGCCAGCCATACCTTGTGAGTAGCTTTCAGATCTGCAAATTGATGTTTACAGGTGGATTATCATTCACTTAGTAAAAAGAACTCTAAGAGAAAAATCTGATTTCCTAAGCTGTCCATTCAAAGGAAAATAAAATGGCTGCTTTAGATCAAACATGATATTGAAAGGTAAAGGTAGGCACATTGACAACCCTATTTATTATATGGAATTTCTTGGCCTGCTGGCCTCAGAAACAATGCTTGCTCCCAAAGAAAATGCTGGCATTGAGCTGAATTTTAACATTCGTGTGTGTACATAAAACATTCATATGTGAAATAAATTGAGTGGAAAAACTACCTCAACTTAGTCCTTCAGATGTTATGACCAAGAGAGATACACCCATGTGATATCAACATTATCCATAATTAATGCTACCAAGGAGTCTGTAATGCTTTTATTTTTGAAAACATCTTTATCTTGCAGACTTGTGTGGATTATAAAACCTTTATTATTGGTGATCTTTTAAACCATTTAACTATCAATTTAAATATTGTAATATTTTCATCACTCACTAAAATAGCAGTGAAAAGCTTTACTGATGAGTAAATTTGGTTCTTGTTCTTTAGCAACAATCTCATAAACTGGTTTTCTTCATTTAGTTCTATAAAGTTAAACCAAACAAAGGCATATTTCATGGCCAGGAATTTAGTTCTAGTTGTTGCATATTTCTATGTTTGCAACAGGTATGTGTATTTTTCATTACTTCAGAAACGTGGCAAAAATCAATTTTAAAATCTCAGCTGCCTACTGCTATGCTACAAATCTAATGCTAGTTTATAACTTAAGTGTTGATATCAAATACTACTAATACTGCTGCTTTACAGGTTTCATAATCTTTGGTAGAAGCATTTTTAGGTTCTAAGTGTAGCAAAGTTCACTGGGCAAAATGGGTATTTACACATACACCTGAAAAGGAAAACCATCTTCCTTACCATTAGCTGCTGCTGGATGTTCATAAGTTTTAAAATATGTTCAGAGCAACTGTCTCCAGGATATGGGGGTTCACAGGTGGATTCTGATGCAGAGGTCAAAGTATAGATGTTGAGCTCCCGATGATGCCTCACAGAACAGTCTCCATAAGGGATTTCATAGGATAAACTGCTCCAGGAGTCTGGTTCCCCAGCATTCTCCCTGCAAGCAAGGAATCTCTGGTTAACATATGAATCCTACCTGCGAGGCATTGGTGTAAGGCCCTTTAAGTATAATGTAATTTCTAACCGGATTGTTCTATGTAAAAATTTTCCTTATATTACTCTTCCATGATTGAGCATGTAACAAAACCCCCGGTTTTCCTAAGAGGTCACAAAAATATTAAATTTAAAAAGTATAGGATTCTTCCCTAAGTGTGTTCTTCGGATTACCATTTTTTAAAAAGGTCGAATTTTAAAGTAGTTAATATTATGCTAACAACCAAATAATGAAGTGTAAGCCTAGTTTTCCACAGAAGACTTATTAAGAACTGCTTTTAAATAGGCTACAACATGTGCTAATTATGGGTGACCACACTGGAAAGGGAAGAACCAGTCACTCCAACCCATGTAAGCATGTTTCAACTCTATAAATAATACTGGAAATGCCTAAAATTTCCTGAAGTTAACTACATAGAAACAAACAAAAAACCAAAAACACAAAAGAACTATAATACCAGATTATATTTTCCTTGTCAACAAAATTTAAAAAGCCTATTTTAAATGAAGCTCTTGGGTTCTAACAAATTTTTTTAAAAAAATTAAATTTCACTCCATTTATATCATTATACATATATATACCTATAAAGCTGACAAAGAGTTCAGGTGTATAACCAATCATTTCTGGCACAAGTCTCAAACAAGAAATTTCACTGGGTACTGCAGAACACACATGAATCCCAACTACTCTGGAGATGGAGACAGAAGGATTTCACATTTGAGGGCTGCTTGAGGAATATGGTGAAACCTTGTCTCAAAAAATAAAAAAGGTAGGGGTGTAGCTCAGTGGTAGTGTACTCCTGGGCTCCATACCCAGTACCAAACAAACAAAACACACTTCACATATGAACACAGAAAATCTTGTGGATGTGGTTCTAATGATCTTTCCAATACTATAAGCCAATTCTGTGATCAAGGAAAGTAGAGTTCTTCTATAAAGACCACAGCACCTCAAATGTAAGCATTACTTCAGGAAGTAAGTCCATACCCATAACATCAGCTTACAATACCTACCTACTCTATGTTGTGCTTTTCACAGCAGATAAAGGAATTTTGAGCCATTCCCAAAAGATGAAGTATACAATGAAATATTTTTATATTCTGATATGAGTATATCATTCTTATTTTCTTATTCTACAATCTTATATTCTCCATAATTATACTCCAACAAATGTTTCAAATGTTAATCAGTTTCTTCTGCATTCAACAGAAATATAAATCTCTGGTGCATTAATCCTTGATGCCACTGTCTGTTCTTGATAGTATGCATATAAGGCACAGAGTTGGGAGATTGCTGGATGCAAATCCAGTTCTTTTATTTCCTAGCTATTTGATGTTTTACAAGTTTCTTAACTTCTCTGGGACTTAATTCTATAATGTACACAGATGAATGTTACAATTCAGGCAGTAGTCTGAGGACTGGAGAAAATTAACATAAAATGCTTACAGTATTTGGCATAGGCAAGTCCCATAATGATACTCCCTGTTACTTCTTCTTGCTTACATTCATGTAAACGTAATTTCTAGTAAGCCCTCCTCCTTTCTTATTTCCTACATTTATCAGAAAAACCCTGTTCCCCTGAAACCTTTACATACACTGAAAACAATCCTCTATTCTGACTAGATGCCTTGTAGCTCAAAGATTAGACAAAATAATCTTTTAGCAGAGTATCGTTTCCATCAACCTTTTCCTCAGTTTATGGAATGTTCTTTATTTTCTCTTTCCTTATGACATTAACATCTTGGGCCTCCTGTATTATATGTATTACATCTCATATAAGCATAAGCAGATAGTACAATGATAAAGTATCCTGGAGATTCTGGGAGGAAGGAGAAAGGTTAGACTTGAGGTCACTGTCCTGTTTTGAAAAGGAGAAAACTAATGAATTTATAAACAGATACGTTGTCCATTAACAAATATGAAACAGTACTTCAACTGCCTCTACAAATTTTTTCCTACTAAATCATATTTCTCTGTATTTAATAATTCACCTGAGAATACATGGGAATTTTAAAATTAAAAAATAGTATAGTAGAAAACCTATAAGATAATGGAAAATTATGCATTGGCTCAAAGTAACAAGTGTGCTCCCAAAGAACACTATTGCAATTTCCATATTTGACAGTGGCTGCCTATCAGTTCCTTAAAATAAGATTAGCATATGCTATGCGCTAAGTGTTTTGTGTATTTGCCGAAGTGTTTTACTTTGAGTAAAATTATCTCGAACAGAAATGCACCTGTAGAGCAGTCACTTCAAAGCTCAGTCGAATGACTCAGGAAGTCAATCTGCTGTAACAAATGAAGGGGAGACAACTGGAAATTCAGTTTTCAAGCTGGGGTTGACCTTGGTTCTGACTGCACTTACTTAACTGTATGACAGACAATTCTTGTATATCTGCTTGCTCATATTACCATATACTCTACAGCCATACTCCAATAAAGACCTTCAAAAACAAAACCTGACTTATATACCACTACTCAATGTGAACCAAATATAACAAGCTTAGAATGGTCTGTTTGCCAAGCCAAGTAAGGGTCAATTAAAAAGTGATACAGCTTATTCTCAGCAAAAGAGAACATTCCATCAACCCTTCGACTACTAATTAAACTGTTTCATTTGTATTATCTAAATCTTCAGAAATTCCTTTCGCTAACCACAACCTATTTACCTTCTACTTCTCCCATGCTCTCCCTGCAGAGGAGTGTGTTTTGTTTTCACATCACCTCTAGGTGCTAACTATTCAGTCTCCCAACTCACTGCCTCTGCTCTCTACTTCCTTGAAAGACCTCTCATTGCAGTTATTTTCCCACTGATACTCTGCCATACTCACCTTGCTTACAGTTCTGGGTAAATTCCACCATTCATGCATCCATCACGTATTTGCCAGGCACTAGTCACAATGCTGACTAAGACTCACTTTTGTTGGTATTTTATATACTCAGCAAGGGAGAAAAAGCAAGGGAAGTAAGCAAAATATATACACAAGACAACAAATGTTGTGAAGAAAAATTAAGCAGGGATGAAAGTTGCAATTTTCAATGTAGTGGGTAACACTGAAGTAAATACATATTTTCTACTCTGAGTTAAATGTATAAAAACCTTTACTAAAAAATAAATAAAAATAAAAACCTTTACTATGTCCACTAATAAAATTTGTCAAAACTCTATGCATAAAAAGGTTCCTAGCAACTCAAAACTAGAAACAGCCTTGGTAATTTAAAACAAATCCATATACTATTATGTAGCCATAAAAATTAACTGAAATGACAGTTTAGTAACATTGAAACCTAGCATGTTCTGTGAATAAGCAAAATAAAAACATAGATCAAATCTAAATAGTAAAATACACAAACAAAAAGAGTAGAAGTGATTAGGCTATAGGCCTTTTTCTACCCCAAGGTATAACAATATTTTTAGTTATTTTCATTAAGACATTAATGTCTTAATTAGTTTTCTGAAGTCCCTCTCCAGCCAGGCCTCACTGCTGCTCCATAATGCTTTTGCTGCGTATCAATCCACTAAGTATGGGATTTCCACAATTGCCCAACACTGGCCTTGTCCACTTGTACTCAGATGACGCTTTTTCCTGTCTTAGTAAGAAACTCCAGGCCATGTACTTAGAGCTACAGTAATTTTATCACTCCAAAGGGGGTTGGGTGGGAGATCTCTATCTGTTCTCTCAAGACCCAGTGTGTAGACAGTGGTTTTGCTTCGTTTCCTCCCACCCTCCCTAGGACCTGCATCAGTATCACCTAGCTGCCTCTAATTTTCACTGTGTCTGAACTTGCTCCTTCCCCACCATCAGCAATGGACCAAGCATCACTGACAGTAAAGGGAATCACTGCGGAGGATGGAAGCAGCAGCAATTCTATCAACCCTGCAGACCAGTAGTTCTCACCGGAGGAATATGGTCCCGGTGGGACGCTGAACAATGTCTGAGGACATCTTGGACTGTTACAGCTTGGGGGAAAAGGGATCTTCCTACAATAAAGAATTACTAGGCACAAACCATCAGTAGTGCTTGGGCTGAGGAACCATTATCTTGTTCTCTTCCCAACAAAGCAGGCAAATGTTCACTTACCACTTCCTACCTCTGAACACTCTCGGGCTCTGCCAACATGACTCCTACCCAAGGCTACTGAAACTTCTTTGCCACAGATCTCCAGTGACAAATCCCCAAATCCGGTGGCCATTCTTGTGTCCTTAAATTTTACAGAATGTGAGTGTTGACCTGACCCTTCTTTTGACACCTGACATCCACAACAATATGCTATTCCCCCAATGTTGTCCCTGCCTCCTCTTGTCAAATCTCAGATGTGAACATAAATAAGCTCTCTTCACTTGGTCCTCTTCTTTCATGCATCCTTCCCCATAATCCCAGCTCTCCTCCCAAATCTCTCACTGGCCTCAATGTTTAAGCTCCTATCTCACACTTACAACTACTTTATGAATGTCTTCACCAAGATGTCCCATGGACACTCTCAAATTTCAAACCTCAACTTCATATTTGCCCCACTATTAAAAGCAGCAGCAACTCCAAACTTACTTCCATTAATGAAGCCATTGTTTTTCCTAGTAACAGCTTCCTGTGCTCAGAATATTATGCAGATTTTACATGAGCAATGCTTCTTCCATTCAGTCGTTTATTTCAATTCCTTGGGTACTACACCTTTGCTGAATTACCTGTATTCTTGCAGCTCCTCTTGTTATTGGCCAGCTGACCTAGAACCTCCACTACCCTTTAAATCCATCAACAATAACTGTTTCAAAGTAATGGTGATCTCATTATCTTACTCAGAAGTCTTGCTCTATGATTTCATATGGCCTCCCACACGCAGTATTAGGGATTGAAGCCCAGGCTGTGCACAAATTTGCAATGCTTCTGCCTCAGCCTCCCAGGATGCTGAGAGTGCAGGTGTGAACCACCATACCCAGCTTTGTTAGTTCTTTTTATACTGGAAGCAAAAGCCATCATCTGCGAAGCCATATCATCTAGAATTTTTCTTTTTTTTTAATTTTAAAGAGAGAAAAAAAACACTAAAAATGATACAGAATTTCAAAACATGATGACAGGAAATTATCAATGGTTATTATATTGCATATTGTTATCTTCAAAGTAGTTGCTCATAAGATATAGGCATGAAAAACTGATGAAACAATACAAGCACTAACTGCTCCTTTCAATGAACTAATAGGAATTAGAAGTACAATTATCTTAGATATCTTGTGTGTGTGTGTGTGTGTGTGTGTGTGTGTGTGTGTGTGTATTTAAATTTCCCCTTCCTTCTTTTCTCCTTTCCCCCATCCCTTTCGTTTTGAACATTTTCTTTCCCTTCCACAATATCTATTGTGCCTTTTAGATCTTATTTAGGCAGAATTTCTCTGTGATCTTTATCATTCTATAAAGCATGCTGCCTTTGTTACATAGATACATAAAGCAGAGAATCACAGAACTTCATGACCAGCACCCTTCAGTTAACAAGGACTGCCATAACTAAAACCATACCTTTTCATTCTATGATAATACCTTCATGCATCAGCGCTGTTCTACCTATAAACATTCACCATTAGACTGCTTTCTGGCCATACTTCATCTCCTTACTCGCCACTCTGGATCCAGTCTATAAACGTCCATTCTCAAAACACAACTCCTCAACCAGAGGTCCCAACCTATCCATAATCCATCCATCTTTTGGTCTAGTTTCCTGATCTCTTTTTCCATTCTTTTGGCAAATGACAGAGGATCTTCTCTTCCCTCTCACAACACAATCTACTCTGTGGCTTATTTTTTAAAAACCTCTTTGGAGTATTTAATAGTTCTTTATTTACTTGTCTTACCACTCTCACTGGAATACCAGAGGCTTGGGTGCAGGATGATGTCTACTGGAGTTGCAATTTACTGAGTGTTTAAGATCTAAAGTCAGTACTTAGCACATTAACAGAAGTATAAAAAAATTTCTCTTTATCACTATTTTTTGGCTACAAATGACATCTTGACCTAACATTTTTTGGACTATGCTAAATTAAAAAAAAAAAACTGTATACCTTCATATAATAGAACTGCAAAGCACAGTTAGGGACAGGGACAGGGACAGGGACACAGTTACACACACACACACACACACACACACACACGGAAATGAGGATATAAGACAGGGACGACAGATTGACTGCCCAACATAGAAAACCAATGTTTTACTCACTATCTGCCTTGTGTTAAAAAAAAACATGCACACAGTTTACACTTTCCTCTTCCTAACAGTTATTTTGGTTAGATCACTATTCAGTATCTACACTATTATACACCATCCAAGTATACTATGGTGTTATGGCTTGTATCTCGATGTGCTCCCCAAAGCCTCATACAGTTATAGGCGGGGCTTTGCAGAGGTACTGGATCTAGAGTGTGTAATGCTGGGATTAAATACGTGATGTTGGAATCAAGGGTATTGACTACTAAATCAGTCCACTGATTGGCTTGGTGGGTAACGAGAAGGCCCTCCCTGTATGTGAGTGCTACCTGTTCTTAAGGTGAGTCAGAACACAGGGGATGGTAAGAAGATTGCTGCGGTTGCTTGTTGCTCATCACTTGCTGCACTGTGCTGCATTCTGCCCACCATGAACTGTTTCTCCTCCGTGATGCCCCTCTGCCATGCCACTTTGCCTTGGAGCCAGCCGATTATTGGCTGAAACCCCTACAAACTTTAACTTTGGGGGCCAGGTATTTTATCTCAGCAATCAGAGAAGTAACCATGACAAATGGTTATTTTCCTTTCTTGTAAAATTAACACTTTTGAATTAAGTAAATCACTTTCCTTTTTCTAATTACTCTTACCTAAAATATTGTCTTCATGGTCTAGCTTCACAATATGATAATCAAAGATCATTCGATGAAATGTTTACCACACACGTAATAAATGGCAGGCACTGACAGATGCCAGAGCTACAAAGATGAATAATACTTTTCTCAAAAGTAAACTATACAATCTAAGATTAAACATTAATTATCATTAAAATAGCCACCATTTGGGTTAGTTTACCGCCACCTCCATAGATACAAAAAAAAAAAAAAAAAAAAAAAAAAAAAAAAAAAAAAAAAAAAAAAAAAAAAAAAAAAAAAAAAAAAAAAAAAAAAAAAAAAAGGCAGAAAAGAATCTGTTAGGAATTTTGCTCTTAAAAATGGGAAACTGTCTAAACTAAACACTAAGGTGTTATTTATTGTAAAAGCACCATTTTATCATTGAGAAATAAAAATTTGTTGCAAATTAAATTATGACACAAATGTTACAACAGCATTGATCAAAGTGTACCTAATTTCACAGTTGGAAAAATACACATCTTTAAAAGGGTTACTGAGTATAGGAGAAATACACACCTTTAAAAAGATAACAGTATAAATACACAGTCAACCAGGCCTAAAGTATTGGTATGATAGTTCAAATGAATCAACAATTCCAACATTAGCTTTTAACTTTTGCTTTTAACGTTAACAGCTGTCTGACAGCATAAAAACAAATGGACAGCAAATCGCCATGAAGACAGCAGCTTAAGGAATTACAAAGAAATGGGGAAGACTGTGGCTTGATATACTGTCACAAAAATATCTAAAACATAAATTTTTGAAGTTTTCAGTAGTTAAATGTTTTCAGATAAAATCATACACAGAAACAGGTTCTGTGACGGAGGAATCAATAGAGGAAGGGAAACCTCTGACTTTTTCCTCGATCCACTCTCCTCCCTGGGTGGGTTATGAGGCTCAATCCTAAAAATCTTTGGTTCTCAACCCCAAAACCTGGAATATTCTTTATTCTCAAAGCGCAAGTACAGAATCTGTTTATGTACAATTACCATATTGCTCATTAGAAAGTCATTTTCACTACCCTCTGGACTTCAGCATTCTCTCAAGTATAAGCCCTTCTTATATCTACAGTTAGTAATTAAGTCATTCTTCAGCCTCATATTTTGACCTGGGTACCTAAAGTTTACCTTGGAAACTATATACAAAGATTTTGTAGTAACCAAATCAAATCAAGCAAGACATAAAGCCTACCTACAACACACAAGAAATTCTCATTGTTTTAGTTGGGAAATTAAAGAGACACCACAGCCTTATTTGAGACTTTTAAGAAAATGACTGAAAAGGAGATTTCCAGATGAAGGAATATAATTAAGGCAGGAACATCTACAGAGATTTCTACTGCTTTCCTTTTTTCATCCCTGCGAGAAAACTCCCATCTTAAAGAAAGGAAAGGGCTATTTTACTATTAACTGTGGCAATTATGCAGTGCAGGCATTATCTCATTACTAAATTAGACAATATTGAAGTCTATTATTAGATTGTCACATTCAATCAGATTCCAGAGAAGACTTCAAAGACACAAAAAACCGACACCATGATTTCCTTGAAACTTTCAATCTATCAAGACAATTTACATTGTTTTCAAACATTCTTGGGAGCCCAGAATTATATGAGGCTTGTAGTATAAATCCAAAAACAATCTCTTTCTTCTCAGCTTGGCAAGACTCATACTGCACTATAATGATCTTCTCACTTATCTGTAATCCTTGGTAAGAACATGCCATGCATCTTCAGATATGTTAAGATCTCCGCTTATACAAACTTTTGGTAATTGTAGGTTTTGTGGACATTCCACTACAGGACAGAAAAGTAGGAACTATCTCCCTCAATATGTTGAAAATGGGTTGAGAGCATCACTTTCTGTGCATGGGCAGATAACCTAAAGAAATTCTACTACAATCTGATGTCAGGAGCAGTGATGGCTTAACATGCACAGGAGTCAAAGGAAAATAAAAAGCTATGACAAATAAGTGTCTGAGCAATATTGGGTGGAAAAGATATTTACTTAAAATTGGATCTGAAGTATGTATTGCTCTTGTGTTATATAAATCTTAAATTGCTAACTTTGATAAATGCACTGTTTCAAAAAAGAGTACTTTTGTTCTCAGAAAATGTTGAAATATTTAGGAACAAAAAGTCATGATATCTGCAACTTAAGCACAGAGCTTGGTGAGTTATACCTATGAGAATACACAAATAGATACACCTCAGATGTTTTTCATTTGTTAAAAAGAAAAAGAGGAGAGTAACTCAACTGCTTTCCTATATAGTTAATTTGAGGACTGAATGTATAAATTGGATTTATAGACTTTATGTATACACTGCCAATAAATACACATATTAGCTGCTATTTTCTTCCACAAAAGAGATGTACAGTATATGCATTTTTTTATTGTTGGTGTTTATTAATTGACTAATAACCTTACCAGGTATTGAACAATTCACTGTGAATTTATCATTGCATTTAGCCTCTTAATTACCATGTGAAGGTCAATAGTATCCCACACGACAGTCCTCTAATAGCCAATAGATAAAGAAACTATAGGAATATCATAGAAAACTAAGTAAATTGATTTAAAGCTATTAAGTAATAGAGCCTGGATTTGGCCAACATCCTGTAACATCAAGTAATGCCTCTCATGCCTACTTTATACATAACGATGTAGATAAAAACGAACAATACTGTAAAAATATGCACTTTTGCACATGAGTAGGTAAGTTCTAGATCATTATTACTGATATGAGGTTTAGTTTGTGGATCACGATTTCCATGAACATTTTTCTCTCTTGCTTTTATCCTGAGAGTCTACTTTGGCTCCCTTACTCAATGGCTTCCTGACTCCTGAGTGCGACACTCCTCTAATAGCCAAAATTATACGTTCTAGTCCCACTTTACTGCATTTCTTTCAAGATGTTAAAATGTAATTTTCCATACCCTACTATAACTTACATAGGCATCAGTATCTAATATACCAACATACACATTAGTAAAAGTTAAATTAATTTTATATTAGACTGACATTTAAACATTTATTGATGTGATCAAATGACTTAGGGTTTTCTTTCTGAAATCAGATTTAAGCCACTAACTCAGTTCAAGAAATAATTTTCAGGTACAATGTCAAGTGAGCTCTGCTTTCTCACTAAAGCAGTATGCTAGCCTTCCCTGCACTTCAAAGGTACAGATCATACCACACACCAATTAAATCTAAATCCCCAGAGGCGGCCCCCAGGCACCACTGTTTTCTGAAGCTCAGAGATTCTAA
This sequence comes from Dinomys branickii, assembly GCA_004027595.1. Classification (NCBI taxonomy): domain Eukaryota; kingdom Metazoa; phylum Chordata; class Mammalia; order Rodentia; family Dinomyidae; genus Dinomys; species Dinomys branickii. The sequence goes on along the minus strand of PVLD010012881.1, from coordinate 6,678 downwards.
TGTGTAAGCAGAATCCTCAAGTGACTCTAATTTGTAACTAAAGTTGTAAAAAAAAAATACTGTACAGCATTAAAGCAGCCTACAAGTGCCAACTGAGTTAAGAAAGGAAAGAAATACAGTCAATGGTTATCCTCTGACCTACTTACACTATTTCTTGGAACTTATCCTGTGGAAATAATTTAACAGAAACAAAAGTCATTAAGTAAAAGATGAGGCTCACTTTAGCATTCATTTTAATATTTTAAAAAGTTAGAAATTAATATTTAACATTAGTTGAATGTTTTAAATAAATACTCAATATATTACAGGGCTTCAATATAATCATAAAGACCACACAATAAATAAAGTTATGATAAAGTGAACACATAAGACTCAGATTACTAAATGAAGTATTAAATAAAACCTGCACCAACTAACACCTAAAATTTTTTGTAAGGGGTAAAAAAATACTTCCAATACTGATTCATTACAACTTTATCTAATTATATTGAATAGAGATATCCCTAAAGTCTTAACTGGTCGGTATAATGGAAAAAGCATGTTTAAAAAATGTTTAAAAACAATATACAATGTAGGACAATGAAATAAACCTCTCTTACGGTAGAGGCATAATGAATAACATTATATTAATTCTTAAAAAATAACTTTTCTTCTTGCCTAAGTTAGGAGACAAAGTACAAATGTCAGGGAAAGTTACTTGAAAGGAACATAGTAAAAATAAACCATGACAGTGAAGTATCTGCTTAGACGCCAACACAGTTATATTTAGTTTATACCCAGACCAACAGTACCAGGCACTTCAGATAGAACCTTGGCTACGAAGGACTCCACATCAACCAACCTCCACTCACTCAGTAATGCACTTCCTCTTTTTCAACCTATCCCTCCCCAGATGGTATAGGTCATTTAAGTGATTATATAAATCATAAGCAATAAAATAAAATTTCTATTTAAATGTTACCTAGATTTTGCAGTTGACCTTTGTACAACATGAGAGTTAGGGATGCTGACCCTCTCCTCCCATGAAGTTCAAACTCTGCAGGTAATCTCTGAGTCACCAAAATGTAATAGCTTGCTTTTGACCAGAAGTCTTGACAGTAACATAAACAATTAACACATATCTTCTGTGTTGTGTGCACTGTAAATTGTGAGTACCACAAAAGAGTAATTTTTACTGTAATGTATGTAATTGGCTGGTGAAAATCAGTGAAGAGAAGAACTGCATGACATGGCATTTTACATGGGTATTCAGCACTGAGCTCACTGCAGCAGCACAGGAAATGGCTACAAGTTACTGTAGTACACTATATACTATAGTTACTTTTGTGCATTTAGGTTATGATCTTGCATCTTTTCATTTCTCTCAACAGCATGTAGTCTTGCGTGCCTACATTTTGCTAAATTTCACCTTTCTGTAATAAACTTGTGTATATTTTATGGTAGTAAGTGACAAAACAGAGTTATCTACATATACTTTATGTATTCCTGCCATAGTTTTCTCTTAAATTTTTTAGTATTTCTAGGTTATGAGGCCCATCTGCAAGTTTTTTCAAATTACTGAAAATCTCCAAAAACAAAATCTGCATGTGAATGGACCTACATAAATTAAACCTATGTTATTCAAAAGTCAACTGTACATTTATATAGATGCTAGGTTCATCTCTGTCAGGATGTGCACTTCTTTGCCTATTCCACAACAGTGACTGGTTTACAAACTACTAATTGTCCTCTGTGTGTCTACAGCTTGATGATACTTAATGAGTAAGGAACATGGGCACCTGAGGATTATTTTCAAAGGGAGAACATTGGCACTACTGACCAAAATCAAATTTTAGGTTAGGAAAGGGGAAATGCTGTCCAGCCACGGTGGCCCTTACCTATATTACAGCATTCTGGGAGACCAAGACCTAAGGATCTCAAGTTAAAGCCCAACAAGGTCACATGTGTAGGTTCTAAGTCACATCCCCAGTTCTTGGGGATGCTGACAAAATACTCTGACACTTGGGAAGAATAATGTAACTGGATAAAGTAATTTCAAATTGACGACATAAAATAGACCAACAAGAAAAGTCCACAATCTAAGCACAAAGAGAAGGAAAACATAGGGAGGGCAGGGCTGCCTCTAAAAGGAGTTTCTTCAGGGTTTTCATGCACCAAAGCCATAAAACAAAGTCAAACAACTGTGTATGTTTACCAGTGTAAATAACCAAATCATAATAGAAATGTACAACCATTTCTAGACTTTCTACTGAAAATCATTTGAAACTTACTACGATAAAAGATTTAAGAATTAATGAATCTAAACTTATGTAATGGTGACTACTAAAATAAACTGATTAATAAGATTTCCAATTGTGAAGATTCCACAATTTGGTGAATAAAGAATTTGTTTTATTTAAAGAAATCAATACTTTAATCACAATGAAGTCATCAGTCTGTAAACTAGCTCAAGAAAAAGAAATTTTTTTTCCCATAAGCCTGTGCAGGACCCCACCTTCAGGCTCTTTTGACAAAATATCAAGCTTACTGTAATTAAATTTTAAGAAAAGAACTCATACTTAATACCAGTCTTTTGACATAATCCAGTAGCTTCTTTGTTGTTGGGTTTTTTTTTTTTTTTTTTTTTTGTCTTTTTGAGCCAGGGTTTCGCTATGCGGTTCAGGTTGGCTTTGAACACACTTTGTAGCCTAAACTGGCCTCAAACTAGCAGTTATCCTCCTGCCTCAGCCTCCTGAGTGCTGGGATTACAGGTCTACAGACATGTGCCACTATCCAGCTCCTGATTCAATAGCTTTCTAATGAAGCTTAAAATTAGTTCTACTGACTTAATTCAGTAGCTTTCATAATTTGTTACTGAAATAGATTGATCTTTTCCTGTTTGTTTTTGGAGACAAGGTGCTATTACCTAGTCCAGGCAGGCCATGATCCCACTCTCACTATGCAGCTCAGGCTGGTCTTGAACTTGCAATGATCCTCCTGCCTCATTGTCCTGACTGACATTATGGGTATGTGCAAACTAATTTTATCTAGAAGCAATTAGATAAAATAAGATTATAACAAAGACATAATGTGTTTTTCACAGACTACACTGATTTTTTTCTTGTCTGTTTTTTCTAATTTCCTACCTTTGCAGAAACATATGATACTGATCTACTCTCCCTGGTAACAGCATGTATAATAAGATTGGGTGGATCAGAAAGTAGTATCTCAAAAATATTTAAGAACCAAGATTTTTTAAAATTTCTGATTCATCACAGAAGTAAAAAGTTTAGCTTGTTGTTTTGCTACTTTCTTCCCACCAGGTACTGTCTCTGTTCTATGATGCCAGGCCAGACTGCCTTGGAGCCAGCTGATTATGGACTGAGACCTCTACAAACTGTGAGCAAATAAACTTTCCTCCTTTAAAAAAAAAAGGAGGCTGGGGATATAGCTTCAGTGGAATAAGCGCCTGCCTAGCAAGCGCAGGGTCCTGAATTCGATCCCCAGTACCGCCAAAAAAAAAAAAAAAAAAAGTAAAAAGTTTGAAATAAATTACTAGAAAACTGAAATTTAATGCCAACAGACCCCAGGAAACAAGCTACCAGCAAGAGGGAAAGCACAGCATTAGATAACATACAATACTTCATACTAGCTACAGATCCACTGGACCAGGTTTCCTTTTCTCCTAAATGTACAGGTTATATATAGGCCTGAACAAAACTGAAAAGTAACTGGATAATAAAAGTCTAGGTCCCAGGTGGTCTTTATCATCATCAAATCTAAAGCATCCAAATAGCAATTTTATCAACTGTGTCACAAAGAGCTTCTATACATTATTGACACTAAAATGATTTTCTTGAATAAGATGTGAAGTATTGGGAGCAATTTATATTAAACAATAAAAACAGGGGGCTGGGGACATAGCTCAGTGGAATAAGCACCTGCCCGGCAAGCATGAAGTCCTGAGTTCGATCCCTGGTACCGCCAAAAAAAACCCCAATAAAACCATACAACTACAAAGCAGTAATCCATGTTTCTATATATTTAATATTATATTTAATCTTCCAAATGACAAGGTCAATACTCTGTATATAGATGAAATGTCGGTGAACCAACTAATGTTTCACAGATCTATGATCTGAATGAGAGTAAAATGTAATTTTTATTCATTCCAAACAATCTATTCTACAGTAGAGGTATGTGAATTAAGGAGTTGTAAGCAGAGCTAGAAACTTTATTTCATGTGTCAAATTAAGAAATTCAAAAACATACATTCTCTACAAAGAAGTACTGTACACATACAAAGTATCATAAGATATTTATACCATAAGTATATAAAGATTTGTGCTTAATTTTGTATGAACTCTTTATGCAGAGACAATCTTACAAAACAGAAGATGACTGGGTCAACATAACACACATTATTCCTCTGTACCTGAAAATGCATTAGATTCCATATAAATATTTGTCCTGTCCCATATGTTCACTCTGGTCTTTTATTCTATTATTGGCAAAATGTTTCTAAAATCCTGATGAGAGATGACATTTTTAATACATGCCACTTTTATACGTCACTGTATTTTACCTGAAGCCTAGTCTTCTCTATATTAAATCTAAATGCCAAGATACCTCAGAATGCATTTCTAGAAAGGTAAAAGACCTAGATTATGTATTTATTCATTCAAACATTCAACCATATATCTACTATGTTCCAAGACAGTGGCAATGTACTAAAGTAGAACTAAGAGAACCAAGCAAGGTTTCTTTCAAAGTAGAGCATATACTATACATGGGTACAAGGAAAAGTTGAGAAGGTGACATGACAATTAATCCGAATGATACAGAAATTCTAAGTCAGTGAAACAGAAAATTTTAGGCAAAGAGTTCAACAGATGCAAACATTCTCTGGAGGCAATGAGCTGGCCATCGTGACTGTGGCCAGTGTAGCTGTGCAGGGAAAGCAGGAAAAACAAAGAAAATGTAAAAGAATGAGGTTGGAGTTATATATGGTTCCAATCTCAGAGCCTTTTGAGTCTGCCGAGGAACTAGAATCTTATTCTTAGTGGTGGTGAGAAAATGTCAAGAGGAGAAAGAAAGAAAAAGAAAACTGAAAGAAGGAAACTAACAATACTATTTAGCTTGGTACCCAACAGCATTATTTACCTTTAATTCTCACAATTTTGAGGCAGGTATCAGTAGACTTTATGTTTTTCATGTAAAGAAAGTGAGGCCAAGAGATAATTTACCCAAGAATGCACAGCCAGTAAGTAAAAACACCAGAACATGTAGTCAAACCTAATTCTAAAAATTATGTGCCTCTTCTCTTTTTGCTACCCAGAATAATTCCAACACCTCTACAACACTAAGGCCACAATCAAATTATATAAATTACAAATCTGATACAATATGTACGAAAAATGAAGCAGGTATGTTATGGGTTCCTCTGTTTTCATAAATTTCATAGAATCTGTAACAAGTCTTTCAATAGTAGAACAACAAAAATTAAGGTCATTCCTCAGCAAGATGAAGTTACAGTATTGATGGCTAATACCTGACCTCACAGTTTATGTATGTGGTACAACAAAATTCAATAACCAAGGGTGTCTTTGAAGTAACTTCCCAGCATCCTAGCTGCTATGAAACAATCATCAACCAATCAATCCCACCCCTCGTCTGTCTGTCTTTCCACCCGAGCAGGAAGCAACTTAAGAAAAGCTTGGGGCTTACTGTTAACATACATGTAAGATCCAGTCAAATTACTTACAGAACAAAATACTTTTCCAGCGCTAATGACACCAATCATTCATAGGAAGTTCAGCACTGCTGCAACGCTGTTGCACTGTTGAATTACAGCAAAACTCCAACAAAGTATCAGAGAGTACAATAAGTGAAGAAGATTAACAATGCAAGATTAACAGTTTGGTAGCTAATACTCACACACTTCTATCCAAGCACCACGAACATTGCAAGCCCATCCTATTGAAGTGTGGCTTCATACGACAGCTTTACAAATAGAGAAAAGCAGTCAAGTCTGCCCTCCCAAAAGGCACATTTTGCTTGGAGTCTACTTCTAACAAGGAACTGCAGCACCGAGTTCCTTATTCAAGGGCTACTGCAATATCTTCTATGAAACCACATTGCAATAACATTGCCAAACCTCAGTGAGTTCTAAATATCAGCTAACTCATTGAAACAGAGCTGGAGAGGTTAAGTTCCAGAAGGGAGGCTCAGGGGAAAAGAGCTGCTCTGTCTCAAAATGAATAGCAAGTACTGTCTTGGCTAACTGTTGGGGACTCATAGCTGGACTATGTATAGTGAGATGTACTTTTGTGTATACAAAGATTCACTAGGAACTTGAGCACTAATATTCTTAGTTTTCTTCTCCTTTCGTTCATGAGGGAAGGGAATTTCAAGGGGTGTATTACTCCACCTATTATTACTATAGTATGATGAAATTCCTGAAGCTGCGTATTTATAAAGAACAGAAGTTTATTTAGGGGGTTCCGGGGAAGATGGCGACCGGGTGAGCAGCAAGGGAGCGAACCTCCTTAATAAACACCACCAGCTCGAGACAGACTTGGCGAGCGTGAATGCCGGGACCTCGGCTGGGAAGTTTAAACTGGGCGTATTTCTCTGAGATGCCGGGGGAGATGTGGTAGGGCGGACCAGGCTGCCGGGGCGAGACGTGGGAAAGCCCCA